>CABFWB010003588.1:0-34083 GCA_902151455.1 Timema bartmani
TTATGAAATAAACAAAGAAAGATTATTTAATATAGTGAAATAAAGGTAAGTAGATTATATGTATAGCATATATTTTAACTGTAAATGAATAAATAATGAATATTCAAAACTTTAGGAGTTTTGAATGAAATTTAAAACAAATAAACAGTAAAATTGTCAACGATATTATATATTTGAAGAATTTAGTCAACTGATTATTAGATTTCTATTATAAGTAACTCTTTTAACCAAAAATAACATCACAGCCTATATTACATTATAATTCATTTATAATTTTGAATTAAATTTGAGAATTTAATAGTGATGTTCTTAAAAGTCTCAACACAAATATTGTAGTTAATTTCACGCTCATCTAATACTAAATGCTGTAGACTATCTTCCTAGTGATTTGTAAATTCCTTAATTAACGTTTTCTTAACAAAGAAATTTAATATATCTAAATAGATAAAGTTTTAAACTAATATGCTTGCTGAAGAGATATACAACTTAATGGAGAGGCCTGTGCATCTGCTCTCTGGCCACTTGAAGCGCTAGCGTCGCTCCGCGTTACAATTTTCACCATTTGTAAGCTTCGCGCCAACTCATGAGCATAATTTACTGAGAAAACAATCAAAACATGGGAAATACTTTATCCATGATGCTAAGTCGGGAAAGTACCGGCAAATCATAAATCACAGGCATTTATTTAGAAGCTAATTTGGTGTCTTTGTGATTTATGAGTTAATAGATTAACCGTTCTACTGGATATTTTAGAGATTTGAGAGAGATTCTTTAAATTTGACTACATCGAAAGTTGGTTAAGTTATGGAATATTTAAAAGCTGTTGCATTGCTGTATTTTATTTATTTTCCATTTACTTTTTGTAATTGTGGATCATCGCCTTTTTACACAGGTTTGTAATCAAGGTCGTAACCAGGTGGTTTGGGGTATTAAACCCCCTCCCCCGCCAAAATTTTATGAACAAAATATATATGACTTTATTTATGGTTCAAACCATATCAAAATTAAGATACAAGTATAAATTAGGGGGCTGTGTTACCATAAAAAGCACTTCATAGACCTTCTAGAAGTGTTTAGTATTAAGAATTTTTTTTAGCCTTCATCAGTTATGGTGTTATGTTACCATAAAAAGCACTTTAGATCGTTTCTAGAAGTGTTTAATATCTAGAAATTTTCATAGCCTTCGGCAATTACGGGGTTACGGTTCCATAAAAAATACTTAAAATAGCTTCTACAGGTGTTTAATTTCTTAGAATTTTTCCAAGCCTACAGTAGTTAGGGGGGTTATGTCGCCATAGAAAATGCTTCATACAGCTTTTAGACGTGTTTATTATTTTAGGGGGTTATGTTGCCATAAAAAACACTTCAGATAGCTTTTAGAACCGTTTATCATTTAGAATTTTTTCTAGCCTCCGGCAATTGGGGCATGTGCCCACCGACACCCCCCACAACCCCCCCTCGAAATTATGGGCTGGCTACGGCCTTATTTGTAATATATGAAAACTTTCACTGCTCCTTAAAACTGTTTCACACGATAATAAAGAGATAAAGGTTGGTTATCAATCAGAACATTTAAACATAGTAAACAAAAGTGTTTTCTAAAAAATTGAATATTGTGTTTTTGTTTATACTGCTTTCTGGGTAAAAAAAAATCAGGTCACGATATTTATTATTCAAGAGAAATAGATCCATCACAAAAATGTCAAAAGTAATCAACAAAGATTTCTAACCTTAGGTCTAACTATGCAGCAACAACCTATCTACCAGAGCTCACTCTAAATTCAACACTTTCTAGTTCATCAAAGAGAAAATTGATTCACTTGAATGCAGATGTAAAAGATAATATTAGTGTTAATAATAAATGTGGAAATATTATAATTTATTTGAATGTTTTGTCAACTCTTTTACATACAATAGTCAAATTTAAAGGTCTAGGGTGGGGGAAAGAGAGGGATGTTGGTGATGCAGGTGAGGTGAAAAGGCTGACTGAGACTTGAAGCGCTGGTGTAAGAAATGGCAGCGACTGACTGGCACTGCTTGTAGTTCGGAAATCTGTGAAATAAAGGATAGTATGAACATAACAAGCATAGCAGTCTCTGTTTAAATGGGATAGAAATTTTATTCAATTTTAAACTGTTACTAAAACAGCTTTCATAAGTCAGATGTCAAGTCATGCTGCTACTTTCGATAATATCAAAGAATAACACTAATAGTGTATACTGCACAGGTAAATATTTTTATGGCATGTTTTCTGCAAGTCCTTTTTTTTTAGAATACTAAATTAGGGTATCATTGCACATAATCATCAAATTGTTTTTAATTATAACCACTTAAATTACATTTTCAAATAAGCTTTTTCAAAATGTAATTTAACATTAAAAGCATTGCAGGTCAACAGATGCAAGTTTGATTGATATTGCACATTCAAATTTTTAAACACATACATCTTAAACTTAACACTCACTATAAGAAGGACACACATGTTATGTACAGTAACTGAAACAAGATTCAAAGGACAGACCTAACTTATCGACAAGTGTGCATTATATGCTCTTAAAGAATTCATCCACTAATATTAGACATGTTCATTCAAATTAAAGTCAATAAAGTAGTTTTTTCAAAAGTTAGACTGTTTATAACAATCATATAACTAATTTTGTAAACCATTGTTAATTTTCTGTTGACTATTATGAAACTTACATCTATTTTGTATGTGTGTATCAATATTTTGTTCATTAAAATAATAGGTTTACCCTTCTCAGTCCAAATTATATTTATAAATATAAATAAACTTATAAAATCTGTTTATGTGTGTGTATCTCTCTGTAAATATGAACTTTATAGTTTTAATATCTCACGTAGCCTACCTGTTGTATCAAGATACTCCAAAATGGTATTGCCAGCAACGGTGTAACCTCTAGACCTCAGAGCAGCAATCATGTCCGAGTTAAAGATTTGGTGACGCTTGGCAGCCGCAACCGCATCTCCATCCCATTCGTAACCAAGATGGTATTTAAAGTGGGGGGCTACCACCTCGACCTTGGGACACGATGGCTTGTGAGATTTGTAGGGCCCTTTTCCATTGTTCATTAGTTCCAGTGTCTCTTCGACTAGTTCCCTCTTCCTTCTTGACTTGACATTGTCCCAATGTTTGTGCATGTGAACCAGAGATTTCTAAAATGATTCACAAAATAATATAAATACAGTTCCAATTAGGTCAACTTGGGGTGGCTTTGTTATCAAACAAGAAAAGATAACTACTGGTTATTGTAAATTATCATAAAGGCCTATATTAATGAAAGTTCCCACTATACAGCTGGCTATATTAATATATTGGTTCTAATAATCAGTGTAGCATTTTATGAAATTAGTTGTATATAAACTTCAAGGTAATCCTGTATGCTTCTGTGTTGTAATAGTTTTTTATTTATGAGGATGACTTTGTTAGGTTAGTTAGGATTGTTTAGTACTGTTCTAGGTTACTATATTTCCTTTGTGACTAGGCCTAGTCCAAAAATATTATCTTGAAGGTTAACTAGCCTAAGATAGTACTGGTCTAAAGTGCTAAATCAGGCCTAGTAAAACCTACCAGTACACAACATATATGAAGTTAGGAGTAAAGAATAGGTTGGTTCAATAATATATAAATTCCACTCGTTCTTAGAATTTCAAAAAACTTTTTTTTCGACTTATGCATGCAAAAATAAACGCTAGCCCTGCAGAGAAAGTGAATAAAACTTATCAAAGCTAGGACCTACTCCAGTTAATATCATACAAATAATGTTTGATTAAATTGACGTTTGTGTTTACCATCAATAAGAAATACTTTTAAAGATTTGACTTTACTTGTGTTTAATTCTATAGACGATCCAATTACTCAAATAATATACGTTATTTTATATAAAGTATCCAAGTCAAAATAATGTACGATAAAAATAAACTCACCTTTTGGAAATTACCAGAAGATTTAAAAATCCTAGTAATTTGCTCCCACGCTTTCTTCTTAGCTGCAATGGTCCTAACATCCTTTTTTTTTATTCGACAGTTGGAAACCTCCTAATTAATTCCAATAAATACAATTTCTCTTTCTCACTTCACCACACGCTCTTAATTAATTATGACATTTCTATCAATGTGCAGACATATTCAAGCAGGCTAGCAAACTTTACAAGCACAATCAACATTTTTGAAGGCAATGGTTGTAGAGAATTTTATTTCCCTTTGGGGTGTGGTACTTCTGTGTAAGATTTCATCACGTGACCTTGAGTGACTCAAGCCAGACATTCAACCACGACGCGGCTCCCTTCCTCCAGAGTAGCCGACTCCGCCTTTTCTTCTACTCCAACATCATTCTTGCATATCGGCCTTTATAACATAGCAAACACTACAAGAAATCAAGCCAGTCTTTACTCTCCTAAAACTGCTACGTCGCCTCTACACAGCACTACTATCTCAATGTGTCCAAACGAACTGATTAACCTGAACTAAGGCCCGGCTGCGGCTGACAAACCCTACATTGCCCAGCTTACTGGAACCTTTTACGATCAGTTGACGGGACAGCTTGCTCTTCTCAAATCTGTTAGAAGCTTTTGCTAGCATCTTAAATGATCTATGTTAGTGCAAATGGTTTTACACGTTTCATCCATGAGGTGCTTGTGGATCCAGCGCTTTGTCAGGGAATTTGTCTTCTCCAAACATGAGCGCCTATTCTTCCTTTCATTTATTCCAATCAATCCTTCCCTGTGAATTGAGTATCCACTAGAGAGCACTTTTGGTGTGATGTAAGCTTTTACTTTTTGATCTAACTTGTTTTTTGTCAGTTTCAAAATTATGTTTTGGCCATTTACCAAATATAAAAGGGGACAGATTTGTAATATGTATTAAACTTATTGTAAACCTTATATCAGGAAACATTCTGAGAGTAATTTGGTTGATAGCAAATTATTGTAAAATTACCGAGTTGAGACAACTTAGATATCTCATCTATGTATTTATATTTAACTCATTATAGAGTTTACATCAGGAGATGTTCTGGAAGTATTTTGGTTGATAGCTAATAATTGTAAAATCACTTTATGTTCAAGACACAGTCTCAGTGTTTTATTTGAAATCCAATTACTGTACACTTAATAAAGTATACTCTCTCTTCTTTCTTTGTGTTTGATTAAGGCAAAGGCCGAAATATTATTCTATTTGTGTTGAAATGTGTGTGTGACTACTTCTACTATAGAATACAGAAGAAAGGATTGGATTCTTCCCACATTTTTCCTCTTTCCTTAGGTGGGCTTTCTTAATCAAATTTACTCTTATTAGTTTATTTTCCCTTTGTCTTTAGTTTTATCATTTTCCATTATTATAAAATTATTTAGCCATTGGGCCACCTCATTTTTAAACATTGTACACTTAATCTGAAATAGTATAATGTTTCTGTATAATCGATTGTATTGACAAAGCATAATATTTCTGTATAATCGATTGTATTGACTACTATTTATTTTCTTGGTCTTATGATAAATAACTTTTTCCTTTACTATTAGTTTGTTTTGTTCTTTCCTTTGAGGGATAGGTAACAATTTAATAACTAATAATTTTTTAAGGTAAGTCTACTGATAAATAAGCGAAGGTCTATGTCTGTGTGTCTTTAAACAATATTTTGAAGTAGCTATAGCTATTATTATCGAGCAGAACTACAGTAAAAACAGAATAACCTCATCATCAATGTAAAACATCATTTTGAACTTGTGTGGATTTACCTCGGTTTCTCATCTTATTTTGCTAGATTATGTTTCAAGACTGGACCAAATAATCTTGAATGGTTCAAGAAAGGAGACAGACAATTTTCAGGATGTTCATGAAGTATACACATCTTCTCAAAACACTTGTCAGTGTGTGCAATACGAATGTGGATGCTGTAAACACATGGAACTGGATGAAATTCACTTAAATAGCACTGGTAAAATTTAAAGATAGTATAAATATTGTTAATGAAGTTTAGCTAAGTAAATTTTATACTCTTCCACTAATTAAACCCTCAAACTTTCATTTACAATCTTGTTAGCAATTGACTTCCATAATATGCTTTATTTCAATTTTAAAGCACTTGTTTTAGTTTACCTTGCTTGTGTAGGCTGTACTCAGAAATGTAGCCATGGGGCAGACCTCCAGCACACTCACAATCGTCCTTTGTAATGTCAACTACATTTAAATAAATTAAATGCACCTTTGTACTATGTTTAAAAATAAATATGTTATTATTGTGTATATCTTTTAAAACACATTAATAGGCACATATATATAGGCCTAATAATAGGCATATATATATGTATGCATATATATATATATATGTATATATGTATGCATATATATATATGTATATATGTATGCATATATATATATATGTATATATGTATGCATCAGTTGTTCTGAGCAGGGCTGTGCGCAGGATTTTTGTAAAGTGTGTGTGTGTGTGTAAATTATCAATTTTTTTATGATTAGGTATAATTAACTAGTTAATACAATAACCTAATATGTGGTATATTTATGATGACACATAACATATTATTAAAATGTTTCCTTAAGTAATAAGAAATAATTTAAAATATTTGTATTTTATTGGCACAATAAAAAATGTAGGCACAAAAAAATATGACACATCAATACCAACAGCTTGTTCAAGATATACATTAAACTTCAGGAAATAAATTATTCTTTAGGAGTCTTACAAATATTGCTTCTCACTGGATTCTACTACTGGAATCGTTTATGTTCTCGACTCATTATATTGATATTGTTTTATCTAGTGTAAGTTTATTTCTCAGTGGGAGGCGTTTGAACCTCCCCATGCATACGGCCCTGGTTCTGATTCATACAATTGTCCAAGACATTGTGTGTTGGCTGAGGCAGGTTATTTTCATGGCCTTAGGTGTCGCTAATCATACAGGCTTGTTCATTTATATTCATAGAATATTTGTCAAGAGCAAGATTGGTTGAAGGGTACCTGACTCTACCTTAAATCTCCCAGCATTTGGAGGTTCTGAAACATATCCTACTGTCAACATGTAATACGTTTTATGTCTTAAAAAAAAACTGCACTAGATACTTAGAATAAAATTGTCTTTGAAATTTCAGTTTGTGTTAACATTACATACTTACCCAAGGAGTATGGATTGTCTTTTGTTATGACACTAAATGAATACACAATCTACAATGAAACTATATCGGGTGAGTGCTTTTAAATCTTTAGTAGAGTTTTTTAACATTAAATTCCATGGGTTTAAACTGTTAGAGAAAAAAAAGTATTGTAGAGTCTTGATAGTTTAAGGGTCCATGTAAAAAATTAAAATACATTATCAGAGTGTGGTTGCATTGATTCCAAATATACAATGGGAGGACCACCCTTGAATAAACCAGAAAAAAAGAAAAGCGAGGACAAACTAGTCTGGTAATCTAAAAAGCTTACCTTGGCGCTCGTCTCTGCTCCCCTTGTGACTCCTATTAAAATTTAAGCAGAAATTAAGGTGGGCTGGGGTTTTTGGAAAGGACATATATTGTAAAATATATATATAAAAAAAGGAATCAACACGGATTGTACGAGATAGCGCCTTAGGAAAACTCGATGCAGTGAGGCATACAAGTTCAGTGCTAGTTGTGTTTTCTTTAGATATAAATCATAGCTTTAAATTGGTTCGATAAGGCACAGATAGACTGGTTATGTTTATAAAATCACATACATTAAAATTAAAATAATTCTGGTGGAAACTATGAATGAGATGTGAGCGAGCAGCCCACACAATACTACTCATCAACACATAAAGAGGAAGGGAGAGGGAACTAGGGGATGCTGTTATCACCAATAGTTTGCTGTTTGGTATAGTTTGAGGTAGGAAATAAATGATGCTGAAAACTTGATACCACACTAGTCTTATTAATTAGAGTTTTGATAGTTTAAAGTTATGTATAATTGGAAGTAGAAATGCCCCTGGTAGACAATCTTTTAAATAGCACCAAATCTGATAATAATGATGAATTGGAAAGAAATTATGCGAAAAACTTGACAATTTTTTAAGAATATTTCCTTGATGTGAATATTCCAACAAAACAGATAACTCAAGACTGGTTTAGGAATTTTGAACAATGCAAGGCTATAACTTGCCTTATGTCAGAAATAGGTAACATATGAGAATAACATTGATGCACAAAGGGCCTTCAAAGCATGAATTTAAAACAAAATACACATGTCAATGAAAGTGTTAAGTGTTGTTTTGTTTCATAGGTGCTTTTTAATTTTGATAGTATATATATATATTTTTTTATGTTTTCAGTGAAGAATCCTCCACCTATCTGTGTAGGCATGCCGTTTGTAGAGGAGTTTGCCGAGCTATGTGTCAGATTGTATAATATTGACACTTCTAAGAGAAAATTTTATTCGTGTTTGAGGGTGGAAGCCAGGATGAAAAGAATCCTTGTGGCCAAGTACGAGCTTGGTTGTTTTACCATTCCACTTGTGACTGCTGAGGGAGAAAATGAGTTGTCTGATGTTAGGAATGGATTAGATTTGGTCAAGGCGACTTTTGAAGAAAATAAGTTGCTAAATGTTTGGAATGGATTGAATTTGGACAAGGTGACTGTCAAGGAAGAAAATAAGTTTGCCAACGTTTGGAATGAGTTAGATGCGATCAAAACAAGTGTTGAGGGCAAAAATGTGTTCGATGTTGGGAATGGGCTGGAATCGCTCAAGGCGACTGACGAGGAAGAAAATTTGCTGGCTAATGTTGAAGAGTCAGGTCCAGCTATAAAATCTTTTGCCGAAAAAAATATGTTGGTTGATGTTAGGTATGAGCTGGAGCCAGTTGTTGTAAGGGTTTAGCTACAGATTTATGTTATTACTTATTATTACACCCAAATGTACTTGTGACATTGGAAGCCGTTGCCCCCCTTCCTCACATAGACATTGGTCCCACTTCCTGAAAGTCGTGTTTTGTGTGTGTCCAGCATCGTGGAATTTGTGTCTGTGAGTGTCCAGCACAGCCTGCAATTCTGCTTGGCTCTTCTAAATGGTGTCAAAACGTCAGCCTTTCAGCTTGATCTTAAGTTGCGAAATAGGAGTCGCAGGGGGCCAAATCAGGGGTGTGGGGTGGGTGGGAGATAAGTTTTTTTTAAGGTGCTGGGTGAAAAGGGAACTTGCTATTGTACAACACCCAGTTCTATTGTCACCAAAGTATTGGTTGATATATTTTCATATTTTCACGCAATCACTGCAAAACATCACAGTCGAAGGCGAAATTGACTTTATGGCCTGCCTTGTTCCTTGTGTACAATCCCCTTGATGTAAAATAAAAAATTATGAGCGTGTTCTTGACATTGCTATTCACCTGTCTGGCCATTTTTGGTCCAGGTGAGCTTGTGCTTTTCCATTGGGAGGATTGTTACTTGGTCTTGGGTCGTAGCCATAAACCCAGCTCTCATCACCAATGATAACCTTGGACAAGAAGATTGCATCGTCGGAGGTGACCTGACGAAGCTTATTGCAGGCGTCAGAGCTGCTTATGGTTATTGTCAGGATCCTGGGCACAAATTTGGTGGCGACATGATGTATGCCCTACTAGGTAGATAGAATAAGTTGGAATGTTCCATAACTAATTCCCACCTCCTCAGAAAGATCGTGAATGGTCCGACATTGATCCTGATGGACTATCTAATGAAGTTTGGCAACCTTGTTGGGTGTTAAGCAGCTCCTGGGCCCCTCTCTTTGTTTGTTGTCCTCAATGAATGTCAGACTTACCTTGGACCAAGCATGTAATTGAAAAAATTGTGTATGGTCCATGCTTTCTTCCCCAAACGCTTGGTGAATCATTGTCAGGGTCCACGTCGCACTTTTCTCGAGATTTTCACAAAAATTGTACACACACTCGCTGTTCCTTTTTTGGATCCATCATGAAAATTGGCACGACCACTCGGCTACATATAGCTTGGTACACTGACTTCTATGACATCTATTGTTGCATTGTGCTACAACTTCTGTCCAGATAGTAGCATCAGTCTGGAAAATTTTGGATACCACCTTGTATGTCATGTGAATGAAATATATAGCTATTGGTAATATTACCATCTACATAATTTTTGACATTATTTTTCTATTCATACAAAGTACATACAAATAAGTAATGATAAATTAGTAATATTTTTATACAAATTGTAATTATTGCTATACAAAATTGACATAGTAAAAAAAATTTATCCTTGCCGTTTCCTCCATTGGAGTCTTAAATCCTCTCACTGCCTACTAGAAGCACTGATAAGTCCTGAAAAATATATTTGAAAAATGTGCTCTGACAGGGAGTCAAGCCCCGGGCCTTTGGCTTAATGATACTTTTCTCTTCCAAATTAAATATCAAGGAACTTGTTCAGGACTGAAACTTCCTCTACTCGATTCTTCCAAATTTCCAGACTCATGAGTACAAACAACAACCACTAGAGCTATACTGATGAAATCTTCAGTGGCATTTGATGAATGTGATACTGTGAAAAACCCCAATTTCCACTAAGACTCTGGAGTCTTGTGAGAGTTAGAGGAAGGAATATGTCTCAGACTATGACAATTATTGGGATAGCTCATTTTTTAGAGCAGTGGTGGGTAAAGCTAAAGGTCTGGGGTTCAAATCTTTGTGCAGATACATCTTTAAAATCTATAATTTCATTTATATTTCTGGATTAACTTTAAACATGCCTACTGTCTTCTAATGATATTTTACTGAACATCAACAAAAGGAATCCTAATTTAAAATCAGAACTTTGATTACCATCACACACATCTGCATAACTTCAATCACAGTCTGGTTGTGCATATGTAAGATTTTGGAGGCGATTAGAAACAAGTATTTTCAAACAGATAAAATTTGTCACTTATTTTCAATTTATTTTAAATGTATTTATAGCTTTTAGTAAATACATATTCATAAGTTATGAAACTTGGCTAATACCTTTTTACTGCATATTTTATATTTAGAAAAAATTGTTACAATACAAATTTAAAAAATAAAGTAATCTTATTACTGTCAACAAAATATTTAACAAAAGGGTCTTAAATTTTTTTTTTATATTTATGTTCTCTAAGTTTGACAGTACGTTTAATTATGTGTGTTTTTAAACATTTAACTTAAGTAATGTTTTAATGTGTGTTTTATTCAAATGGATTATAAGTTATTCTAAAAAAAGTGCAGTTATTTTGTGATCATGTAAAATTAGGATTTATTGTTTATCTGGTAACAATTAGCCATTGGTCAAAAGTATTGAGAAATTTGGGACTTTTTACAGCTTATAGAATTTAGATTGGTTCTTGTTGCCTACTTTGGTTTTTTAATCAAATTGTGTGACTTGATTTTTAATTTTTATTTCCATTTTCACTGGTTACTTATATTTTCACTAGGTCCTGAAAGGCATTAATTAAACTTTATAAAATCTACTTTTACATGTTCATAAAAAATATTTAATTGGAAATAATTAAATATGAATGTAGTAGTACAATGAAACATGAATTTAAGGTTACTATCACTAATTTCAGCATGATTATTGTATTTAACTTGGAAAAAGAGGGGGACTAGCCACCATCCAAAGGCTGAGAAACATTGTACTAAAGCAGCTGTTCCCAACCTATTTTCACTTGCGGAACCCTTGGCAGTGCATTTCAATAAATTGTGCCCTTAATTTTAACAAAATGTTTAGTTAATAAAGTAGTAGTTATTCTGATTTAATTGTTGCAACTGAAAATAAATGGGCTAGTATTGGGATTAAAAACAATGCAATAATAAGGTGAATAAAAAGTGAATATATTTTTACATTTAAAAAGTAAAAGTTACAACAAAAACTAGCACATTTAATTTATTCATTAATAACTATGAAAACTATTTTATGTTTGTAATTGAAATCATTTTCTCAAGGTCAAATATAGAAGAAAACGTGTACCGCCCCTTGCCATATCATTGAGTTAATTTCGTAACTTTTGACTAGTCTTTTATCTTATACTACTGACATATGTAGCTCTTTCAGCCACTATTCAAATATTTTCGTGTACCCCCAAACGTCCTGGCACTTACCCCTTGGAGTATGCCTACCCCACGTTGGGAACCGCTGTACTAAAGGATCACTATTCAAGTCCTGGTCAGGTGTTCTGTATGATTTGTTTCCCTATTATTTCCAGGTGAATGTTGGTGTATTTCCTTCTAGAATTGTCACAGTCTATGTTTGTTGGACTCTATTATTTTAGGCATATCAATCTAGCCTGAAAGTCATCATCATCATCATCATGTTTACATCATGTGGCTAGGCCAGTTTAGTAAAATTCCTTTAGCTTTCCACCATTCTTCTCCTCTCACTTTTACACTTTTTGTTATCTGCTGCTCCCATTTTTTCCTTGGTCTCTCTTAAAGATTTTTTCCTACATGTATCCATCATTCTCTTGAAAATGAAGATACAAAATGTAAACGTAAGTTGTAGGCCTTACTATTTGACTATATAAAAATAAAACCATAAGTTTTAATTTTAATTTATTAATAATACAAGTATATAATAAATACATTTCAACTTACTCCTTTGGTATACAAGACTGCAGTAATTTTACAACATAAATATTTAAAAGTGGCTTAATATAGTTTAAAACATAAGTCATCTGATTCTATATTTCATCGTGCCTGCGATTTTCTTACAGGACTACCTTTTAATCATTCATAAAAGTTGTCAAAAGGATAACATGATAAATTATAATTCTTTTTTGCATGGTGGAAAACTTGAACACAAATGAATAAATATATGAAGCTTGCTAGCTTATTGTTTAACAAACCATTTAGTAACACAGCTTTTTAATTTACTTAAACCCACACCAAAGGGCAGAGTTTATTGTCTGGTTTGATGTTAACTGAGGGGACAAGACTATTATTCTACCTTTGTTTATAATCGCTACCCCCTTTTACAACCACACAAATGTGAGTATACTTTAATTCTACCTTTCTCATTAATGTAAACACGCTAATAGTCCAGATAATTAGCAATACAGGGGAAGGTGGGTGATACCATGAATAAAATGTAAACATAATTTTTTTTAGTGCCGTGCCGTGTCTTACTACCTGTTTGGGCCATACGCCTACTTAGAAGTTAAACTGCTTGATTGCCAGTAAGAAACTAAACACTGTTCACATTCAATTCAATATCTGGTGCTTTTATCACCTTCAAAACTGAGTTATTAATAATGATGGTGATGATTGATTGCACTCATCTCTTCGGTGTTTCTCATACAACCTCATTGGAAGCAGAGTGTGTGACCAGCGGGTGACCTCTCCCTGCTCTTCGACCTTCAGTGTCTGCCACTGTGGCAGGGGTGGTTGTTGTGGCACTTGTGTTGTTCTCAACCGCCGTGCCATTCGAGAGGGTGCCGAGAGTCAAACTCAGGAGATTACTGAAGAACGCAATCCCTTCCTCAGCTGATTCGTTCACAGCTTCAAGCAGAGCTTCTTCATTTATTGTCTCTGTCGTTCCTTCTTCGTCAGATGTTTCAGTGCTGAGGAAAGGTTAAACATGCTCATAATTTAGTTTTAATTTTAATTTATGAAGATAATTTGCTAATAATTTGTATGCTTTTTTCTTTAACTTTTATCTTTAGTGTAAAGTGAAACGAGGATCATACCTAGAAATTTACTTATGTATGCAATGACTTGTTTAGAAGCTTCATTGTAGATGACAATAATTATTGGTTTTTGAGGTTTTATTAGAGTCCATTAAATCTAAGCATTGGGGAGGAAAATTTTAAAATGATTTAGTAACACTACTTAAAGGGGGTTTCAAACCCCTCCCATAGTAGGACCCCGGTCAAAACTATAGTAATAAAGTGGTAGGAATAATGGTTGCTTTACTAGAGCTACTTTGATATACTAATTTGTCAAGCCATGTGTTTTGCAATAGCCATGTTTGATAGATATTGTAAATCTATGCTCTAATACTAAGATTATAGTAAAATATTATCACTGTTGACAGAAAAAATGCTTTAAAAAACTGTTATTCCTATTATTCTCCTACACTAATCTAAAATAATTGATGTAAGATGGATAATCATCATAAGATGAAATATAGGGTCAAAACTCAAAATATCTGCTTTGATGGCCACATGGTCTAAGGTGCTACTCTCGCAAGAGACAACGACAGGGATATTAGGGTTTGATTCTTGTAGGGTATACGGAGGGTGGTTTTCCACTCTTCTTCCATGCAGATGTGGGTACACTTCCTCTAAATTCAATCTTCCCAATCCTTAAATACTAGTGTAATTAGTACATAAGTGTGTAAATTGAACAGGTAGTTAGACATAATACTAAAAATGATAATAAAAAGAGCTCATAAAATCAAACCGAGAGTAGTATTTCACAAACTAGCAGCTTTAAATTATCAATCCAATCTTAGGAACTATACAACACAATATAACCATATTCTCATGATATCTGAAAGAAGGGGTTAGTAAAGACCCCTTGCGTCCTACCAGACCCAAACTTTTTTATATAACTCTGTCTTACTACCCGTTCGAGTTATATGTTTATGTATTAACTATAATAAGGGTTTTAGGTATGGGGAAGGTTATATTTAGAGGAGTTTACCCGTATTTGCGTGGAGAGAGAGTGTAAAACCATTTAGTAAAATCCATCCTCAGTACACCCTACCAAGATTTGAACCTCAATATCCCCGTCATTGGCAGTCTAGTCTACCGCAAGATAACGCCTTAGGCAATGCAGCCACCAAAGTGGTCCAAACATTGTTAATTTAGTAATAATGAATAACACAGCTAATAACTTTAAAAGCTATTTTGATTTACTCATCTTGTCAAACATTCATGTTGTAGCATGTGTTGCCACACAAATAAAAACTAACCTTGAAAAGTTAATGAGCCCAAACAATATAATGCCATGTACTGTGATATAAAAATTCTGAATTTTTGGGATGAATTTTTTCCTTTTAAATGGATATTAAAGTAGCTTAAAAACCTATTTTTATATTTAAAAAAAGCTTTCCTATTTTTTTAATGCAGTATACAAAAACTCACATCGATGGGCACTCTGACAAAGGTGTAAAACATGTTTGGTACGGTCATTTCACCCAGTTGAGATTCACACCTCTTGGACATGGGCAATTAAGTCTCTTGCAAGCCTGATGCTTTAGGCCATAAGCCAACAACCGGCCGATCGCATAAAAAAAACTACATCGTAGGTCATTCTAAGCACGTACTCATACTTTTTTAGAGTAACATAAATAACTTTGATCGGTGATAATTGGTAAGGTTATTGTATTCTTGATTTAGAGGTGATGTGTCCGAGTAAGAATACTAAGACCAAGAGATGCAATTGTGCAAGTCTAGACTGACATCGGCAGTGTATCCAAACTGTTTTAGGTGCTTAGCTTTGTTTTAAAATGTTGGTGCTATGAACCTGTCCCTTTTCCTAAAAAGTCGTTGACTTTTGTTGGAGTGTATTTCTGCTTCTATACCTTCATTCTATGTTAAAAGTTTCACATGTGTTGGATAAGGAGAAAAATATCTTTCACCAATAGTGAATTCATGAAGGAACCCTTTAATGAAACTGCTAAAAACTATTTGTTGAATTCAAGATAACTATTGATTATTAACTTCTCTTGGTTCTTTACAGCTATCAGCTTGCACTGTGATATGTCTATTCACGCTCATAGCCACAGATTTAATCAAACAACCTAAGGTAGATGTAGAATACTTTAATTTCCGAAGACTTAATAGTTATATGAATAAAAATATATTATTGGGACAGCTAAACAACCAAGCATTTTTGTGAAAATGAGCTTCAGTGATGTTTTAAGCAAAGAGGAATTTATAAAAACCCCAATAGAAACAGCTAAAAGAGATAATATTTTTGCAAAATTCAATAACTAGGCTTGATAGAAATTTGCTCAATCAAAAATTAGTATAACAATAGATGGTGGTTGTGAATTGACAGGCTTGCTTTAATTACATCAAAAATATTAACAATTTTGGTCATTTCTCGAGTTTCAGTGCATAATCCACTTTCAACCTCATTGCGGGAACTATTAGTGAGATTGTCATTAAGATAATTTTAAGAATTGTTACAGCACCTGACATTAAAAATGAAGATTGTTTTCTGTAGAACTGGATTGTTAGTATGAAGAGCTACTTCTTCATACGGATATTTGTCTAAATAAATGCCAAGTCCTTAAGTGATTCAAAGAGCTGCTTCCACAAATATATTATTTTCTTAAAGAAATGGATTGGGTCTACTACCCAGAACTAGAGGCTAGGGAAAGACATATATTTTGCAATCCTTCTTGATACCGTGTATGAATGAACTACACTTGTAACTAAAATGTAAAGACAAAAAATATGAAAAAGAGGTATGTGGTTCATCCATTTTGTGGAAAATTAATACGTTGGGGAACCAATTTTCACTAAAGAGTTTAAAAAAAAAAAACTATTTTCTTCAAAAGGGCTGTTAATGATTTTGTTTACAATATTTTTGAGTTGAAAAACAACTCAAAATTATCAAACACCTGAAACCAGAGTTTGTCCGAAAGTTCACAAGGTTTGGAAAACTAGAACTAGTTGCAAGATTTATTTTGCAATTTTTTTTATTGTGAGGTTTAGGATAGATCTCAGGAAAATAATTCCGTCTTGATCATCTCAATTCTGCTGCATTGCAAATGAAAATCATGACAGTTCAAAATTAAGCTGAACTGAAAACACACTGCCTTTGGCAACTAACCAGTATACAGAAGTACCTGTGTTTCTAATGTTTCATAATAGTTGTAGAATTGCTAAGCAATTTTATAATATTTATACAAAAAATAAATAATATAATTTAAAAATATAAATTTTATTTATTTTATATTTATTTTTAGATGGGAGGGGACATAAGTATTTGATGAAAAGTTTAATTTAAGGAACTGATGGAAAAAAAAAATCAAAAGTAGAACATATAAACATTGGGTGATTATGGGACATTCGTTAAGTTTGTAAGTCAATCAGCGCCCCAAAAAGCTGCCAAGCACACATTTTGACCATCTGACCAATAAGCCAAGCAAGAGAAAATGAGAAAACCACCTCTTAGTGCACTGAGCTGAAATTACAAACTTGGACCTCCCTTCACAGGCAATCCATAATATTACAAGCTTAATGTCAGATTGTGTGCCCACTGATGAACATAAAAGAGGGAATGGAAGAACCACACCTTAGACAAGGTTGCCACATATCTGTAAGACCTGTAAAATACCAAGGAAACCTGGAATATTTGTGAAATTGGCCCATTTAACTGCAAGCTTTAAATAGTAAGCCTTTGCATAGAAGTAAAAGTGAAATTCAAAACATATCTTATCTACCACCATTAATTTCACCCAGAAACATAAAATTGTGTAAGAACTGGACAAGTGTCCCCATAAAGATCAAATCATCTTGTTCTAAACACCATTGGCGTGGCTTCATCATACAAGTCTACCTTTTTCAGCCCCAATCGACTTATAAACTTAGCAAAGGTCCCCTGATCATCCATCACTTCTCCACTCTACTTTTGCTTTTATATACATACAACTTTCTAGAAAAAGATATAGAACAAATAGAATTTACATTTTCATAATAAACTATTTAATTTTCTTATAACATTACTGATTATGACTGATCAAGGTTATTTTGGTCACAATCAAAGTTTATTTGAAAGTAATTGATATATTGGTGAGTTTAGAAGACTTAAAGATATAATTTTAATGGGCGTTCTCTTATATAATTGACTGATCAATTGTGATTGACCAGTTAATAAACCTTGCTTTATGTGTATACCACCATATATATTGTTTGAAAAATGTGAATTACTTCTTGAAGACTTGGAAAAAACAGGGCATTTTGAATAAAAACTAAAGTGGCAATCTTATCAGTGCCCCCCATTGAGGATCGAACCTCAAAATCTTATTGCCTGCAATCCATTTAATTGTGAGCCTGATGTCAGAGACGTTACTGCCAGTTGAAGTTAAAAGAGGAAATGGGAAAACCACTCTCATTGCACCTGGCTGGAATTAAGATATCAACCTCCCATCGCCCGCAATTCAGTCTCTTGCGAGCCTGATGCCTTAAACCGCGTGACCACCGATTGACATAAAAAAGGGGGTGGGAAAACCATCCCTCAGTGCAGCTGGCCGAGAATTGAACCTCAACCTCTCGTCACCAGTTTCTTGCGAGCACACCTCAACTTCCCATCGCTCGCAATTCAGTCTTGCGAGCCTAATGCCGTAGACTGCCTGACCACCGGCTTACGTAAAAGAGGGAATGGGACAACCACTCCTCAGTGCACCTGGCTGAGATTCAAACCTCGAAATCCCAGCGTCAGCATTCCAGTTTATTGCTAGCCTGGCGCCTGTAAGTAGGGTACCCTGTGGGAGCTGTACCTGGTTTCCGCAGGTCTCGCGGAGCTGTTGTAGGCTGGGTCGAGGTCCATGCCTTTGGGGTCCATACGGAAACAACCCACATGGTACTCTGCCTGCACCTCGCCAAGTAGCGTGGGCTCTATCTGGAGACACCAACGCAGTCCGTCACTGGTGGGGGCCAGGTCCACGAACCTGGCGCACATCTGGGCCAGGTCTGATAGGATGTCCATGCAGGTAGGATCAGGGCGGGCACCTAGAATCCGCACAGAAAACGTTTACAAGTGTGGACATGAAGTACATTCATAGGTTGGCTCTAGTAGTAACACGGTAGAAAGAACAGTGACATTTACACAAGTTACTAAAACTACTCATATATCCATACATCAATTCATAGGATCTACACGCCTCACATTTGATAGATCGTATCAATAGCAATAACACATCTAATAATATGGAATAATGAAATGAAGGTTGATCACAAAAATATATGTTTGTATTTTCTAAACCATTGGCCTATCTAATTCCTAATTTACATCAGGGATACTTAGCCTGGGGTTCGCGATGCTAAAGAGGTTCGTGGATAGCTTTCAGGGGGTTCGTGAACTTGTGGACACAATAGCCTTCAAACTGATATGTCTTTTAAAAATAAAATCTAACTCTGGCTTATCTATATTTCTAATGTATTATATTGTCACTTAATGTGTTAATAAAGAAGCACACATATATTACTATAAATAATAAATTTGTTTTATTGATATTATGAAAACTGTATTTCAATATGATTTATTTCCTTTGAAATCTTACATACATACTTAATCATGCCGTTCCCTTACAGGGTAGGCAACAAACTGTGCATATAGCTTTTAAAAAAACCTCCGTACTTACTCCGACCTCACTTTCTTTACACTTCCCTATCCCTGCATACTTCCTTCGCTTCAACAACACACATACACCGAGTCATACATGCTCTTTTATTCTTAAAACTCAATGTTTCTCTTTTCCACACATTCATCGATAACATTTAGCTACTTTTTAGATGGCCTAGCCCATTTGGTTCTCACACACTATACCCTCATATATCTGCTTCGTCACTCAATCCACACTCATCCTCTAAACATGACCAAACCAATGTAAGACGCATCTTTCACATTGTCCTATTAGATTCCCTTGTAAACCGCACTCCTTCAGCACCAATTCATTACTGACTGACCATACGAGTTTTTTCCGCATACATTATTTAGACATCTCATTCCAACCGCATTCACTCTTCTCTTGTGTTTCTCCTGACAAACCCACACTTCAAATCCATAAAATAATGTTGGCGTTAAAACACTTTTAAATATTGCCATCTTTGCCTCTTTCGATAATACTTCATTCTTTGCAATAGTCTACATAAATCCAACTACCCTCCTAGGTGCATTCACCCGCCTGTCGATTTCGCCATTTATCATTCTATTTTTACAGAACATTCTTCCCAGATACACAAAATTATTCACTTGTTCAAACAGTTTTCCATGCATACTAAGCTGACAATCATTTTCTGATCCGTCCTTATCAAAAACTATCACCTTAGTTTGGGAGAAATTTATTCCAATATCAATTATGCCTGTCGTCACATTCAAACAATTTAATGCATTCTCTGCAAGTCACTTTCACTCTCAGCCATTAATACAGCATCATCTGTATATAGCAGCATTCTCACATTCACATGATCCATTTGTACACCAACCGCGACCTCACAAGCATCCCTCATACACTCACCCATGACTACATTAAACAACCATGGAGACAAAACACTACCTTGTTCAACATCCTGTTAAATGTTAATCCATTCGCTTAAAGCTACAAACCATGCATTCACACAATACTCTCTCAACATTCCATAAAATACACCTATTAATTCCATCATATGCTTTCTCCAGACTAACCAGTGCACAATACACTTTCTTCCTTGCTGCCATACATTTCTCACTCACTTGTTGCAATGCAAATATCTGGTCCGTGCAACCTCTATCTGGCAACCACATTACACACCCCAAATCTTATCTGCAGAGTTTTCACCCACACTCTCAATTAAGACTCTCCCAAAAACTTTGCCTGGTATACTCAACAAACTAATTGCCCTATAATTATTATTACATTCACTCATACTGCCTTTGTCTTTGTTCAAATGAACAATTACAGCATTTTTCCACTCATTAGGAACGTTCTAAATCCCAGCAAACACATTGAACAACTCCAACAATCTGGCAAGTAGTACCATGCCCCCACACTTATGCATTTAACTTGTGATCCTATCTACTCCCGCAGATTTGCCATTCTTAAAGGCTGGTGTCGGATGGGGCCACCTGAGAGGCGCCACTTCCTATTGTTGCCACTTGATCACGACCCGGGTGGCTTTATCCGAATTTATGGAGTTATTCAAAAGCGGTGCCCAGTGAATTTTAATTTCTCTTTTTCAAGTCTTATTTTATCTTAAATAATGCTCCTTATACTTAATGTCAAGAGTAACAGCGACAGAGCACACATTACTTGGTAAATTAATAAATTAAAGTAAACCTAAAAACTTTCTAAACTATCCGCTTAGGTTTTGCCGAAGGTGATGGGGCTCTAAAATAAAATTCTAGTAAATTACATCTTGAGAAAGAGTCTTACCTCTAATGATCTGGGGGTGCCGGGTTTAATTCTAGACATAAAGGAAGACATTTTAAAATTAGGGCTTTCCCTTGAGTGATGAATTAAACCCAGTCGCAGCAGCTTGAAGGATTCGCATTTGTAATAATGTCTGCCTAGAATAGCATGCGCAGTCGCGTCTCAGAATTGTCGCAAGAAGATTCATTCATATTGCCTATCTCTTGCGTTTATGTAGTTGCGTTTGGCTTGCGTTTAGCCATCACAAACAAATATAGGTACACGACTGTATTCAACAAAATAAATTAATTATTTGGTCAAGGATAAAAGTTCGTGAAAATATATCATAAAAGGTTTTATATTTTAAACTATTTAATAAGAGTAATAATTTTATAACTTTTTAATGTATTAATATGATAACAGTTAACTCGTGTTAGTAAACTTTAATATGACTTCGATGATGGAGTAATATTGGTTG
Source organism: Timema bartmani (assembly GCA_902151455.1). Classification (NCBI taxonomy): domain Eukaryota; kingdom Metazoa; phylum Arthropoda; class Insecta; order Phasmatodea; family Timematidae; genus Timema; species Timema bartmani. The sequence goes on from CABFWB010003588.1 coordinate 21,533, forward strand.
AAATAAGTTTACAGACATTTTATTGTAGACAGTCGGTTTGTACAGGAAACGAACACATTATGTCTTGAAAGTACACTTTACGATGTCAGGTCCGACAAATGGGTGTGTTTGATTGTAGACTGGGCCTTAACGGCTGGTAAAGTCCGTCAGTTAAATACTCCCCAAAGCAGTGTTCCGTAAACTTTTTAAGCGCATGATACACCAAACATACACTATTCGCGCCACACTGTTTTGTTTAGGGTACGCGCTGTGGCATCAAAAAACGGATCACGCACCCAGCCAACGGTTGTAAAGTAAATATGAACTAATAAAGTATAGGATAATTTTTTCCTGTAGTAACATTTGGAAGAAACATTTCGTCCAAACCATTAGTGATTTGGGTAAACCATAACTCTAATTTTGCGCGGAAGCTTTTGATTTTGTCAGATGTATTTAAAATACAAGCAATTAAAAGGAAGAAATGCGGACGACGCACAGATGCCGCTCGTACCAACCTCTTTCGTGTTCTTATTGTTATTTTCTTTAGCGCCACGTCTTTCTATCCGTTCGGGTTATACGCTTATGCACTAATTACGCTAATAGTTTTAGGGAATAGGGAGACAATACTTACAGGAAATGTACGCGCATTTTCGTGAAGGGAGAGTGGAAAACTATTATGGAAAAACCACCCTCAGAGCACCCAATTTAGATACGAACATCGATCTTCCCAACAACGGCATTCTAGTCTACTGCTAGATTAGCACGTTAGCCCACGCGACCACCGAAGCGGGTGTGTTCTTATTGAGCAGCGATGTGTGACAGTCTGGGCTGTTAACACTTGCGGAACACTGCTCTAATGAATCATTAAAATACCTTTAACAGCCTCGCTGTGTAGCAAACTCTCTCCGTAGGAAACATTGACCGCGATCCCCTCCTCAGGTGACAAGTACTTCATCTCCACACAACCTGAAAACAACCAGAGTTTGCAGTAGTTTTCAAATAAACAACCGTAAACACTTAAATCTGATATAAAATTATGTTAAAGTATTTGACACATTTTATTACCAGTGAAATTTTATTTCAAGGTTAAATATCACATAATTATAAAGGCATTTGTCTTAGATGCTGATTTTAAATACTATATTGAGTGAAAATAAATGTATCTCAATAATTTTGATATAATGAAGTAATAGTCAACTAGTAGCATTAAATTACAGTCCAGTTTTAATATTAAAGGCCCTTTGAGGGGTAAATCTTGTCGGTGATATTTAAAGAGTGAGGAACCGACAGTTAACTTGTTCCCGGTCCTTGGGGGAGCGGGGGGGCCACCAAGATGACGAAACAGAGTCGCCGGCCTAACACCTCTAGACCACCAAGGTTGACCGGAGCGTGTAGATGAGGCTTTAACACGTTCACCCCCACTGCCTTAGCGTATACGCTGCATTGCTACTGTTTTGATTTCTAAATGCTGACCACCAAACTTTGCCTAACAAAGGATTTTTATTTTCTCCGTATCTTTCCACCCATCCTAACTTTTTTTTTGTCACAGCGGCTTAGTATCCGTTCATCGTACCATGAAATAATTATGTTAATGTGTTAGGGATGAGGAATATTGAATTTAAAGAAAATCTATCCGCAATTGTGTGGAGGGAAGAGTAATTTTTTTTTAGATAAATAAATAACCCTCAACACCAGATCTGAATTAGAACCTGGATCTACCCGTCAAAAGCAGTTCAGTCTATCTTTAGAGTGACGCCCTAGATTGTATTACCGCATTAGTGAAGAGGAAGAGCAGGAAATCATGTAGGAAACAAGTCTCAAAACTTATAGCCGGGGCTTGAATTCCAGCCTTCCTGTCAGTGGCAAACCAATCTATTTCAATAATTACGCCCCAAACCATGCAAGCGCTGATACGGGTCCCAACAAAGGTCTTAGTAGGCCTCTTGTAATAATATTTTTAACTCTGTTTAACTATTAATTATGTTGATATTATGTTAGTTTAGTGATATATTACTCTAAAACCAAAGCACAGTGAGATATATTATTTAAAAAACCCAACATTACTATTACCATTTAAGGGCATGCCTTCGAGTGCTCAGCTAAAAAATCTCATTTCATGGATTTAAATATATGTGACGTAGAGAGTTTCATACCCTAAGCTGTATTTACCTGGCCCTCCAAGGTCGACGTAGGTGAGGTTGAAATCAACGCAACACCTGCAGGTGGGTCCCTCGCAGTTGCAAGTCTTGAGGTTGATAGGTGCGCTGGACTCGCTGTCTCTTTGGACACTTGTATCTTCTTCGCTGGCGCCCAGGTTCCATGACAGCAAGTCTGCGCATGACAACAATGTAAAGAGTTGGCTATTGTGATAAATACTGAACAGTATATAATAGTCAGTCCATTTGCTGACACCCTTGGTCTAAAGACAGAATAACAACACTGACAGGTAATTTAACTGTCAGTTTGTGGTACTCACCCAAGATGCTGACAGTCTGATCCAGCTGCAGACAGAATAACAACACTAGCAGGTAATTGATATGTCAGTTTGTGGTACTCACCCAATATGCAGACAGTCTGAGCCAGCTGCAGACAGAATAACAACACTGGCAGGTAATTGATATGTCAGTTTGTGGTACTCACCCAATATGCTGACAGTCTGAGCCAGCTGAAGACAGAATAACAACACTGGCAGGTAATTGATATGTCAGTTTGTGGTACTCACCCAAAGATGCTGACAGTATGAGCCAGCTGAAGACAGAGGAACAAAACTGGCAGATAATTGAACCGTCTCATGTTCCTCACGCATGCGTACGACTGCACAGAGAGAGTCCAGAGTCTGGTAATGAGCACCTTGACACTCACAACAGGGTATCGTACATTCTGATTCAGGTCAGCAGGTTACCCCTCCACCAAGCATGGGGGCAGCTACTATACACCCGCACGCTTTGATTGGTTCTCCTCTCTCTTTGGATTCACTTAAGTACGGGTTTACCATCGCATCTGGTCCCCTGCAGGGACTTTAGTTGTCTCCCCCACTTAAGTGCCGGAAACAAGCAACATCTAGGTAATCGAAAAGAGGGCCAGGGTGTGCGTTTAAGTAATCACAGAAGTATTCGCCTGGAGAGGGAAGAAAAAATGCATCAAGGTTTGGGTAGCTGGGAGGGTGAACCCAGCTTTCAAATTTAAAGCGAATCACGCTAGTCTTTACTTATATTTTTTTTTGTTGCTCTCTGTTATCATATCCGTTCGTACTATCTAAATATTACATACATTAATAGGCTGGTGACAATAAAGGAGGAGTTGAGAAGAAACGTATCCGAATTTGTGTGTGGGGAGATTTAGAAACAGTAAGTCCAGCCGGGACTAAAGCCCCAACCTCCTCATCACCGACAAACTAGACTAGGTAAGTCTGACGCTTAGTCCGCTGGACCACCGATGTGAGTACTATTTACAGACATTATAAGCGCTTCACGCAAGTGGTGCTCTTAGCACCTGCGACTGTACTTGTAGTAAGTACACTTCTTTTCAATTGTACTTGAACTTTTCAGCTGTGTGAAGGCTAAGATACGTTTCAACCGATATATAAACCGAGATCTCTAGGTCTTGGTTAGTAAGTGCATTAAGCTCAGCGTATTTCTATCGCTGACAATGTTGGGTGATTAGCGTCCGGCACCTTCTACTCATTTTGAACGCTGTGACCCTTGTTTCCTACGTTATAAATACACACTTCAAGTAGCCGATCGGCATATGAACACAAATCCTCCTCCTTTGGAGGCTTCATTGGGAGTAAATGTTCTGTCATAGAGTTATGTAACGTGAAATTTATAAACAAATTTATCGGCAGGACTTACGAAGTAACATAACTACGTCTAATACTAGCCTTCATTTCCAGTCCAAGCAGATAGATATTTGCTAATTGAGCAGCAAGAGCAGTTCGTTTATAAATATTAAATAGTAAATATCTTGGTTATCACCATCCATATTCGAACCAAGGTCCTCTATTGTGGCAAATTATTTTACTCACATATTCATAAGCCAAGCCACACCTTCTTCGGCTATTAGATTGAATAAATGACTGCAGTTAAAAATATAGTAAATTTTTTTTAATGCTCTCCCCAAAAGGTTCTTCTGATGACTAAATGTGTGGTTTCCCCATCCAAGGCTGTTTAGTATTTTTATTTTTACCACATTTCTGAAAGTCATATTTTAAACTTAAACTAATATTTTATAAGTTAAAAACATATTTGTACGTTTAATACAGTTGCTATTAACGACCTCATCTAAGATGGAAAATGCTTCAATGATCAATTAGTTTAAGGCATCACTCTCACAATTTACTGGACTGTTCGAATATCAGTCAGTTGAATTAAAGGTTTTTTTTCTTCTTAATGGTTTTCCACTTTCCCTCGATGCGTTAAATGCTGGCACACTTCCTCTAAATTACACTTTCCTCAGTCCTAAAACATTCTAATAATTAGTACATATTGTATAACTCTAAAATAATAGTAAGACGTGGCGACAACAAAATAATCTTAAGGGTCGCCACCCTTTCAATGGCATCAATCTCTTAGCCCGGATTGCTGGTGACGGAGAAGTCGAGTCTAGAATCCCGATCGAGTGCATTGAGGGAGGGGAGCGGGGGTTTCTGTCATATATCAGTTTCGTTTTCTCATTAATCTCCATTATCTCTCTAAGCTAACGCGAATGAGTCTTTATAACGTTAATAATAAACGTACAAAATATAAAGAGTAAGAATGAGGAGATAAACGTAGAGAAAATTCACCCAAATGAAAAATCTAAATTAAATTAAAAACAATTTATTTGTGGTAAGCCACCCCCAGGATATCCCCCTGAGATTCGAAACTGGACCTCATTGTCAACGACCATCAACTGCAATACCCAATAGACCCCTCAGCCACCACCACAAGTTTTTAACCCTTAATTAATAAAATAATATTAAAAAAAAAATAGTTTGAAGTTTTTACATATTTTTGTTTTGGTTGGGGAAGGAAGGACCTTTTGACAACTAAAATCACTCATAATAATACGTCCGTAAAATTTATATTCAACGTTTTTGATGATTAAATAATATTTTTAATACCACGTCTTACTACTCGTTTGGGTTATACATGTATGTTCTAATTACGCTAATGTGTTAGGGATGAGTAAGGTTGAATTTAAAGGAAGTGTACCCGCATTTACGTGGAAGGTTAGTTGAAAACAATTTAGGAAAATCCACCCTTAATACACTTGACGGTGATTTGGACCCCAACCCCCCCTCCCCCCATCATCGGCAGTCAAATCTATTGTGAGAGTGACGCCTTACACCATTCGACCACTGAAATGGGTATTAAATAATTTATTAAAAGATTTGTCCAGTGCTGGATGGTAAACTTCCTCTTAATATGAGTTTTTCGGGTGGGAGTGAATCTTGGAGAAAGTGGACAGAGGAGAAACTGCATCCTCTCAAATACACGAGCGAGCATAAGGAATAGCAGATTGTTGTTCCTTAGTAAAAAAAGCTACATTTTCTACAGAGAAACATTTAGAACACGCATGACCTAGTTTAGAAAACACTTTTCTTAACGGAGGTTGACAAAAGTTCTTATGGTGGGATGGCAGGGGACGCTAGAAAAGACCAGTGTTTTTGTAGTTTTTCGGAAAAAACATTATTTTTGGGCCAAATAAAATAAAATATTGCTCCAGTACAAACGTAAAGTTTTATTTTCTTCACGTGTTGATATCAACAGTTCCTGAATATCTGTAATGAGCATGGTGGGATTATCAAACAAACTTTTTAAATGAAGGGGAAAAGTTGTCATTAAATTCCAGAACACCCATTTTATTTATTTTGGTCAAGAAAATGTTTTTCCAAACAAACTGCAAAAACACTCGCCTTTTCTCGCGTCCCCCTCAATCCCAACTTAAGGCTTAGAGCCAGTACCGACCATCAATGATTAATATAGTAGGGAAAAAAAAACTACACACAGTACACTCAGTTTGACGTGGAAAACATCCCCAATGCATTCGGGTGGGAATCGAACCTCGAAATAATCTTATTTCCTTAGGTAATTCAAATAGTCAAGTTTTTTTGTGTGTTGTGTGTCCTGCTTCCCCTTACGGGATCCACTAATACTTACACCAGTGCGGTAGAGATCTGGATGTCTGAATGTAGATAAAATTACCCGAATTTGCGTGTAGGGAGAATGGGAAATCATATAGGGGAAACAAATATTCTTGGTACATCAAGCCGGGATTTGAACCCTGATACACCCGTCACTAACAGTTCATCTTGTGACCGGAGTGTTGCCTTAGACCGGACGCGGGTGGAATTGATATTAAAATGCTTTGCAGAATTTCGTGTCTTTGATATTCATGTCTGCAGAACTTGTCAATATTATCAACTATATAGATACAGAATATATATATATATATAGAGAGAGAGAGAGAGAGGGAGATACAGAATATATATATAGTTGAGTGTAATACCCACTTTATAATCGTAAAAATTATACCGGAACACGATTTACAAACTAACTTTGCCTAAGACAGCACACCCATTGATAAACACGCTATTTTAGCCAGTACTTTTATCATCTGGATAATACATCTTGCCTGCTGCCAAGGAATGTAAAACTATGAATATACATAAATTTGGGGGAGCTGAATTGTATCAATTCAGACATTTCTTAAACAAGCACCACAAATAAAAAGTCTGATTTGTATCCATTCTCATAATATCCACAAAATCCTGAATTGTATCCATTCTAAATGGTATCCATTCAGACAGTTTTCAAATAAACGACTTAAACAAAAATCCTGATTTTTATCCACTGTAATTATTTACATTATATCCACAAAATCCTGAATTGTATCCATTCTGAATGGTCTCCATTCAGACATTTTCTTAAACAAGCACCACAGGTGCCACTTGTCTGATAGATGGCAGCAGCAGAGACTATCCTTAACTCATTCCGGGCTTACTAGAGAGCAACACTATCCCTATGATAATATATATAAAAAAAGATAAATACTTATTCGTGTTTCTTTTCAAAGAATTATATAAGGTTACTTTACAAATGATTGATTTTTAAAAATAATTATAATATAGTTTAAAATTGGTACATGGGAAAGTATTTCCTAAAATAAATTAATATTTTGAATAGTTTGAAAAATGTAATATTTTTGGATCCCGAAATTTCATGAAAAATATGTTGACGCCGAAAGGTTAAGTTTTGTTCGTGTGGGTTCGTTTATGATATTAAAAATTATAACTATTGCCTATTAAATACTTTGGTGCCATGTTGTGACATTCTTTGAATATTCATGTTATAGATAATAACGTTCTTCTGTGATTGGTGAGAGTTTTGTTGATTTGTTTTACCATTTTAATTTTGTTATTATTGGAGATTTGTTTTGCTTTTGTGTGTATTGATGGCAAAAAATATAAAACTTGTCATATGATGACAAATAAAAACAAGGAACCCCGCTCTCTTTTTATACCTACTATTATAGAAATAAACATAAGTCCTTAACTTACATGCTTACTGGTACATAATCACTTTTAACCATAGATCTCAAGAATTCCCTTCATTTCGCAAGATCAATTTTATTATTTAACAGTTAAAAGCAAAGATTTGTATTTTTAATACTGACCTTCCTCTCGTTTCACTTCATCTGGATAAATGGTTAGGCATTTCTACTCATAGTAGGCCTAATGTGGATAAATTCACATTGTCTGGACATATAGCTATTGCAGAGAGTGGTAAATATAAACACTTTTTGGGGGTTTTCAATCAAACTTAACATAAAACGTAGGCCTGTGTTCAAGTTTAATATGGTAGCCTATAAATAAGATTTCTTAATCCATCTTTAACCCAGGTAGCCTTACATTATAAACTGATGAAATTATCTGTAGATAATAGGATATGACACTTTAACACAAACCTATGAATATTAAAAGCATACAATTACAAAAACATTTTTTCTTTATTTCCATGCCCTGTGTGAGATATAACCTACTTTAATCTTTGCTTAGAGTGGGTGATAGTTTTGCGTGTGCAAAAGTTTAATAAAAAGTAGCTAATGATGCCAATTTGTTATAATATAGTATTTAAATACTATATTATAAAAGTTTAATAAAAGTAGCTAATGATGCCAATTTGTTATAATATAGTATTTAAATACAGGGTTGCCAACAAGATGATACTAGGGCTATTTATATATAAATATATATATAAAAAAATATCTCTCTCATTGTGTATAATACAAGCATCTTATACACAGGTATATTATGTAATGTTTATAAAAATAAGTCTAATAATTTAAAATCCATCTTTAAATTTTAAAGTAATAAGACGATAAGTAAAAAAAATGTTTTTTATCTTAAAATAGAGATAGTGCTGCTCTCTAGTAGGCACGGAAAGAGTTGGCTGCTGCAAGTGGCACCGCAATTAAATGGATACAAATCAGAACGGATACAATTCAGGATTTTGTGGATATTATGAGAATGGATACAAATCAGACTTTTTATTTGTGGTGCTTGTTTAAGAAAATGTCTGAATAGAGACCATTCAGGATGGATACAATTCAGTCGTTTCAATAATTTTACCGGTTATTCTCTATGGGTGTGAAACGTGGTCACTTACTTACTGACGAATTTTTTTTTTAGGATATTCGAAAACAAGGTGCTTAAGATGATATTTGGTCCGAAGAGGCATTTACATAATGATGAGTTACATATCCTGTACTCATAACAATACATTGTTAGGATAATCAAGTCTTGTAGATTACGGTGTGCAGGGCATGACGTGTGAATGAGATATTCTAGAACCTCGTTTAGAGTACTGACTGGCAAACCCATTGGAAAGAGACCATTGGGAAGATCTAGACGCAGATGCGAGGATAGCATTAAAATGAACCTAAAAGAGCTAAGGTGTAATGAGATGGACTGGATAGAACTAGCTTAAGATAAGGTTAGGTTGTATTGTGGGGGAATGGATAGCTCAAGATAGTGATAGGTGGCGTATATTTTTGTGAGTGCGGCAATGAACTTTCGAGCTCCTAATGCCATAGAGTAAGTTATTACAATACGACAAACACATTAACAAACTATTTTAAAGTATCATCTACCATATTTGAACGGAGTCCCAAGCTGCACAGTCACCCTCTCTAACTATTCGACTACGGGGACAGAGAGCCTATGTAATCATTACTTCATGATTCATCAGTTTTGTTCATCCTGAGGTGACTTGATCGCCTCCTAGATTGGATTACAGACAAGAATATGTGTTTGAACTACAGCCAGATTATAGATACCACCTTAGTCCGGGAATGTTACAACTCCCAACATGACTTGCACTCCTCACTGAGTTCTTTGTTTATTTCCAACACCAGTTGCACTGGGTGTATACGGTGTTTAAATATATCTCCAGGGGAACTATGATATGTTTCACTCATAATAAACACTCTCAATCTAGTCTACATTGATTAATTAGTTTAAAATGTGAATAGTACAAACCCGAGCCAATGAATATGGGGGATAAATGTCTAGTAGAATTTTCGGGAATGGGGAAATCAGGTTTAGAATCCTGGATGAGTGTATTGAAGGTAGTTTTATTTACTAAACGGTGTCCCATCATCCCTCAGTAAAAATTAGAATACACTTCTTCTAAATTAAACCTTCCTAATAACTATTCAATTAATGTAATTTAAAATGCTTATAGCCCGGGTGGGTATTAAGACTAGGAGAAAAAAGTTCCTGCCAATAAAATAATATTTAAACACTTAGCAATGAAAAAAATCAACTGACAATATTTTTATATTTTACTTGCAGTTTTTTTTGTAGGAATTTCCTCAACTCACTGTTGAGGTTATAATATGGGTCACGTGAGGTTTATCTATGTGGTTTTTCCATTCTCTCTCCGTGCTTCTATGTGCTCACCTCTTCTAAACAATTCTTCCACATTGCTACCAGTTTACAAGCCCAATGTTGAACGTAATATATATATTTTTAAACAATTAAAATAAGCAGTCAATAAAACTGGACTCTTTTTGTGTTGTGACACTCTATTCTAAGGTTATAGTGAGGCATTGGTCAGCGCCCGCATGCTGAGAATAATAATAATAATAATAATATTAATAATAATAATATTAAATGAGCTACGCCCTTCGTTATGACCTTACACGGTGTTGCTCTATATTAATATTCTAGTTCAAACCCCGATAGTGTCGAATAAGTCTTCATGTGTTGGAAAGAGGATGTAGTACGTCTGGTTCGAGATCGTCTGTAAGGTTGGCCATACACGCGGAGAGCCCCTCACCTGCTATTCAATAAAACTAACTATGAACCCCTAGAAACTTAAAACTCTTAGGGATGCTTGAGATTAAGGAATTAGAAAATAAAATTAATTCAGATTCAAGATTCGAACAACACAATATTATAAGACATGAGGTGTTCAAGTATTACATAAACACATTTTTGGCCATTTTGGACCCCCTACCGCCATTTGTAAGCAAAAATAAACAATCTCCCGACTTGGGCCTCCCTCACCCCCATCTTGCTTACTTTATATTTGTCGAGTTTTTTTTGTTTGTTTTTTAATTTTTTCACCGAACTAACCATTATTTTTATGCAATTTATAAATTATTAACGTAGATATGTAATTTAATTGTGTGAAATATTTAACAATAAATATTAAAATATTTTTGTAAACTGAATTTAAATTTCTGGTAATAATCATATAAAATTTATAAGATTAGGAAAAAAATTATACCAATTGGGACTATATAAAAAATTATTATTAGTGAATACATTGTTTTAGTAAAAAAAAACTCTAATCTACTTTAAATCTGATGACCAAGCTCCTTGAATCCACGTCTCGACACTTTTAATAATTACTATATGTCAATTTGGGGTGGCTGGGTCACTGCGCCATTCTTCCCCATCTCTCTGTGTTTTACGGTTACGTAAGCATTGTCCTGGACCCCTACCCCCTTGTCAGAAAAAACAAACAAAGCCCGAACCCTCCTATCCCCATAAGGCACTTAAGTAATATTTTAACCCCCCCCACATACATAAAAACCTATAGCTAATTTATCACTTAATATGAAGAAAATCAGAATATAATAAAAAATATTATACCAATGCTTGGACTGTTTCATAAGATTCGGATTTAAGAAATGAGATTTGTTGGTAAAATGAATATTTGGATTCGAAATAAATAGAATTAGACCCATTTTTAATTAAAACACATAAGATGTACAGAACAATGTTAGATCAACCTTTTCTAGACGCGGCGCCGTTAGATGTATCGGACGCAACCCAAACAACATATATGTTTGAAGAGTAGCTTAGGCGAGTTTAAAGGGGCACTGCAATGCAATCGTCTTATTTTTTTTATTGGTGCGTTTAACAAATGTTATTGATAAGGGGGAAAGAACAAGAGTTCATTTGGAGAGAGGATGGAAAAATTGCATTGAGAAATTCATCCTTTTCCTCCAGTGTGCCCAGCCGAGGTTCAAACCAATCGAAAACTGACCTCCCGGTTCAGAGCCAAGCGCACTGCACTATTTTAAACATTAAAAAAAAACACTTTAGTGCCAAAGTGCTGACAAATAGCCGATAAGGTTTGCTTTCAAGTGAATCTTAATCATTCAGAACACAAGTAATAGTGGACACGTGGACACGTGGACAATGGCGTCTGTCTTGTTTAGTATGATTCACCAGAGACAGGAAGGTTGGATCTCAAGTCTTGCTGGATTTACTGAGGGCCAGGGGTGAATTGGGCCACTGGGACACCGGGAGACATCCCCATGGGCTGGTATGATTTGGACCGCTGGGACGCCGGGAGACATCCCTCTTGGATGGTCTAACTTGGACCACTCCAAATACTTTAAACAAAATTAAAGCTACTAGCTATTCAATAATTCTAAATGATTGTTTTATTGCATTGTAATAATATGTTTCAGTGAAAATGTGAGGGAAATTAATTATAAGCTTATGTTTTAAGTGATTGAAAAGTGAACTAATCATCGATAATGTAGCTCTCGCCACTTCAGCTTACTCTGAAACATATCTTCAGTGGTTTTTATGAATGCATATTAGGGTAGGGTTGAAGGAGTCACAAGAAAAGTTCAGTGTTTTTGCAGTTTTTATAGCAAAACCTTTTTTGCGTCAAAATATATCAAATAATGCTCCAATATAAACATAAAATTTATTTTCTTTGCGTCGTAAGTGAAAATATATAATTTTTTACGTTCATTACTGTTTCCAACCTGTGGTCTGGGTCAGTTTCTTATTCAAGGCATATATTTTCAACTACTGGTTACTAGGCCTGTCGTAGCTTCATATGACTTATAATCTATCTTAAAACTAGGACAGACACAACATCCAGTCCATGGCCGTTAATTCATCACTATGTAAGGGTAAACTCACATTCCTGAAATTTAAGAAAAACTTACTCTACGTTTCTAGTGAAGAATATTTTATTTATTTTGCCAAAAAAAAGTTTTGCTATAAGAACTGCAAAAAACACATACATTTTCTAGCAACCCCTTCAACCCCACATTAA
>CABFWB010003588.1:35294-76085 GCA_902151455.1 Timema bartmani
TTGACCTTTTATCATTTATGTATCTCCCTCTACGACTCAAAAGTGAGTACCAAAGAGGACGTTGACCTTTTATCATTTATGTATCTCCCTCTACTACTCAAAAGTGAGTACCAAAGAGGACCTTGACCTTTTATCATTTATGTATCTCCCTCTACGACTTAAAAGTGAGTACCAAAGAGGACGTTGACCTTTTATCATCTATGTATCTCCCTCTACGACTCAAAAGTGAGTACCAAAGAGGACGTTGACCTTTTATCATTTATGTATCTCCCTCTACGACTCAAAAGTGAGTACCATAGAGGACGTTGACCTTTTATCATCTATGTATCTCCCTCTATGACTTAACAGTGAGTACCAAAGAGGACGTTGACCTTTTATCATCTATGTATCTCCCTCTACGACTCAAAAGTGTGTATCAAAGAGGACGTTGACCTTTTATCATTTATGTATTTCCCTCTACGTTTTCTTAAAGGGTTCCAACTTGTCTCAATTGTGTGCTAGGTGAGTGTACACAAACTAGAAAACACGATAATCACAAGGTTATAATATTTTTATTTTGTTTCTACTCTGCGTCGTACTACCCGTCCGGGATATTCGCATATTTACACTAATGGGGTAAGATATCATTCTTGAGTTAAATTATTTTTCATGATTATCATACTTTCTCTATGCGAGGGGTGAGAGAAAAAAAAAGGAATCATCTAAATGGATCTTAAACTTCCCAATCTAAAATCAAACCATGGGTCCTTCCTTATAAGTGGAAAATAATTTTGTTATAGAATTGCTGAACAAGCCGAACTAAACACTGAAGTTTTCTACCAGATATCAACACGCAACCAGCAGGACCTCAAGAAGTGGTAATAACAGAGTTTCAAGGTGGGGATGAAAGAGTTAAGGTGATAAGTCAAAATGGGGATGAAAGGAAAGGGTATTGTCTTTGTGATTTATATACCAACCCTTTTTTTGGCCAAAATAAATCAAATATTGCTTTAGTAGAAACATAGGTTTTAATTTTCTTCACATGGCGATATCGACAATTCTTCAATAACTATCAAGGGTGTTCTGGAATTTGCTGATAACTTTTTCTCTTAATTTAAAAAGTTTCTCATTAAATGCCGTTATGCTCATTACAGATATTCAAGAACTTTTGATATCAGCATATGGAGAAAATTAAACTCTATGAAGGAAAAAATTATCCCACAGAGATAATTCTTTTGAGAATGCATTTTTGATGCTATGAAACCACAAAAATTATTCTCAAATATGTTAGGGATGGACATACACATACATACATACATTTATAGTAGAGTTTCAGAGGTCAGTCAATCCACCATTCGATCAGAACTGATTGTTATAAATATACCTGGAAATTGGTTTACACCCGAGACAATAGACTAAAGATAAAAATCTTTATAATTTTATTTTCCAAACCAAAAACAAATCACCGCAATTGTTTAAGAAAAGTTAGATCTTGTACCCTATATCCTTGATCTAAATCCCAGAACTGCAGCAATTAGAGTAAAACGTCGTTGACAATAAAATAATGTTATATATTCACGGTGACCTGGTGGTCTAGGGGTAAGGTGTCGGACTTCTGTGCTGGGGGTCCGGGGTTCAATCCTCGGTCCCGGCACAGATTTATCTGATTGCCAAACCCTTCCTTCACCTCTGACAAGACGTGTATTAATCACAACTTGTGAATGTGAGGAATGCCAGGCCTCCACCGTGGTTCGGATTCCACGTTAAACTGTAGGTCCTCCATTTTATCTCACAATCACCCTACCATTACACATTAGCGTAAGTGCGTATAACCTGAACGGGTAGTAAGACGCGGTGCTAATAATAATAATAATAATAATAATAATAATAATATATTCACATACATTGTTTAATTATATTCAGCTCATAATGTGAGGTTGTTTATGTTAAAGAGCCCTTTGGTATCTTTTAATTTCATTTTGGGGTAAACCATAGTTGAAATATCAAACCACTAACATATCGTCTGCAATGAGTTTCAACGTTTCAGAAGCCGGCCCTCTCAACTGAAAGGTTAACTCCAAATTTGTCGAGCATAAATCAGGCCTCGAAACTTTCTCAGTCGCGGTAGGAAATGAAAAGCAGTGCTTGGTATGCGCGGTGACTGGTGAGGCGACCAAGCAACAGATCTGTTTCCGGCGGTAGAGCCCGTATAGAGGTCAACATCAAAGTCTTACCTGTTCTCCCATCCTAGCCTCGGGCCATTGACCTAGTTTCTCCCAACTAGAGTCGGACCTATATTTGTTGACACCTTTAGAAGGACCACCATTTGTTGAATTTAGTAGGATCATCATTTGTTGACATCCTCAGTAGGATAATCAGTGGTTGACACCTTTAATATGATCATTATTTGTTGACACGTTTAGTAATATAATCATTTGTTGACACCTTTAGTAGGATAATCAGTTGTTGACACCTTTAATAGGATCCTTATTTGTTGACACGTTTAGTAATATAATCATTTGTTGACACCTTTAGTAGGGTCACCATTTGTTGAAACTTTTAGTAATATAATCATTTGTTGACACCTTTAGTAGGGTCACCATTTGTTGAAACTTTTAAGAATATATTAATGATTTGTTGACATATTTAGTAGGATCACCATTTGTTGACACCTTTAGTGGGATAATCAGTTGTTGACACCTTTAATAGGATCATCATTTGTTGACACTTTTATTAATATAATCATTTGTTGACATCTTTAGTAGGATCACAATTTGTTGACACTTTTAAGAATATATTAATGATTTGTTGACATATTTAGTAGGATCACCATTTGTTGATACCTTGAGTATGATAATCATTTGTTGACACCTTTAGTGGGATCACCATTTTTTGAAACCTTAAGTGGGATCATCATGTAATGATACCTTTAGCCGGACTATAATCTGATGAAACATTAAATCACATTTAACAAATAAATATAGAGAAATGAACCATGGAAGATATATTTATGTATATAAATATATATTATATAATACATATAGATATTATTTACATACATATATACATTTATTTACACAAATATATATGGCATAAATATTATATTAGCGATCAAAATCAGCGCATTCGAACAAAAATGATGGCAATAATATACGTATGTGGCTTGGTCCATGAATACTTGAAAATACAAGTAGTAATTTTTTTGACTGACAGATAATAAGTGTCCTATGGTGATGTGGGTCTATGTTAGAGTTCTAAAAATGTCAAGAACTATTTTGAGGTGTTTGCAAACCAACGGTTGCGTTCTGAAGCCAGATAGTCTCAATTTTGACACCTGCTAAGACATCTTGGGATATTTCTGGTTTTTTAGGGCTTTTTTTCCTTATATGTCGACATGGTAACTTTCCCCTTTCCTGACATTTGAAAAGTTGCTGAAAACACATTATATTACTTAGTTTTCTCGCAAATATATGTGTTGTCAGTTTACATCAGTTGTCAAATTGACACGACGTATTTTCTGGACGAATGAATATGAAACCCTTTTTAGTTTTTTTTTTCAACTGGTAGAAAAAGGTAATCTTACCGCTGTGCAGGTCATCCTAATTACGTTGAAAACTGTTACCCAAAAATCTCCGTGTCAATGTCATCAGGTATGTGTGGGCCCGTTGTCAAATCTAAGCTATCCGATTTAGTTGAGGATGTAGGTGAAGCGATAAAAGGTAAGCTTTCAGTTTTTATATATAAAAATATGTTTTTGCTCAAAATTAATCAAATATGACTTCATTACAAACATGGAGTTTAATTTTCTTCACATGGTGATATCAACAGTTCTTGAATATCTGTCAAAGGTGTCCTGAAATTCATTGAAAACTTTTTCTCTTTATTTAAAAAGTTGGTCATCTAATGCCGCTATGCTCCTGACAGTTATTAAAGAATTGCATGTGAAAAAAATTAAACTTTAGATTTGTACTGAAGAAATATTTTATTTATTTTGACCAAAAAAAGGTTTTGATATAAAAACTGTAAGAATAACGTTTTTCTCGCGCTCCCTACATCCTCACCTTAAACGGGATGGAAAATGCAATTGTCAATTATCAATGTGGTAGCCTACAGCTAAGGGCCGCTTATTGTGATACTTTTGTAGTAACGACTGCTCTGAGTCATAGCCAACAATAGTCTATCATTGGTGGTAAATGTGATCCTCTACAATATAAATGGTTTTTGTTAAGTTTCCGTTCCCATTTCAAGATAAATATCGAAGCAGCTGAGTAGTGAATATAATATCCGTTGTTCCCATTGTGTGCAGAATATACCATCGCACGCATCGCCGACAAATTGCAGGGGAAATCGAATACATACAATAATTTAAATGAGGATAGGGATGATAATGTAGTAATGGCTCTCTCAACTGTACCATGCCCCGCGATCGTGGGAATGCGGTCTAAATATCAACATCTTTTATTATGTTTTTTTTTGGTAATGAGGAGGTTTGGTTTTGATTCCCGGTCAGATAGACTAAGGATGTTTTATCCTGAATGGTTTTACGCTCTATAACCATACAAACCCGGGCATATTTCCTCCAAACTCAATCAAACTCATCCCTATCACATTAGCGTAGCTCAAATAAGTGCATTCAAACCGAACGGGTAGTGAGACTAGGGGCAGGGGGGACAGGGGAGGGGTATGGTACGGTACAATCGTACAAACTTTATCATATTGTGTATTATAACAAACATTTCAAAAACAGGTTTTCAGCAAACTACCCATTTGTTAGTTTTCCTCATAAAAACCAACACATCTTGTTAATCACAAAAACACACTTTATATATAAACTTTAAACCCAATTGTTCAAATATTTTTTTTTAAATCACATTTTCAAAAAATTCTGTGGGTTATTTGTAAACTACCGTAAGATTATTTTTAATTTGTAAATATTTAAACGTGATATTATTTATCATGAAAAACTATTACCCGATACTCATTTTAAACTGCATCTAAAATGCCAATTTAATTTTTTTTAATTGTATATAATTTGTCGTAGATAAGCTATTTTAGAAAAAGTTAAGACATTATTATTTATCGTGTAAAATAGTCCCTCAATGTCATATTTGAGAAAAATCGTTATAGCTATTCTCCAAATAATTCAAATTTTACAAAAAATTAGTCAGCACTAAACTCTAAAAATTTTTTATGAAAGCAAATATACATAACTATTTATAATATAATAACTTAGATACCCATTTAAACCAAATCGCTATAGCCATTTATTAAAAATATTCAAATCTTAAAAAAATCATTTGTAAACCACCCTTAGACAAATCTTCCCCAAAAAAACAAGTATACAGTTTTATTTGACATGTAAACACTCCCCATGTATATTAATATTAGCACCGCGTCTTACTACCCATTCGGGTCATACACACGCTAATGTGCAATGGTAGGGTGATTGGGAGATGAGAGGACCTACAGTTTAACGTGGGATCCAAACCACGGTGGAGGCCTGGCATTCCACACGTTCACAAGTTGTGATTAATACACGTCTTGTCAGAGGTGAAGGAAGGGTTGGGCAATCAGATAAATCTGTGCCGGGACCGAGGATTGAACCCCGGACCCTCAGCACAGAGGTCCGACACCTTACCCATAGATCACCAGGTCACCCCCAAATATACATTTTAAACGAAATCACTAGAGCAATTTTCAAAATATTTCGAATTTTTCGAAAATCAGTCATCAGTCACCGCTAATGGGGGGTGGAATTCCTCTATTCTAACCTCCTCATCTCAATCCCTTACATAAAGTATTTAATAAACAAAGTGTTAAAAACACTTATTACTACACTATGATTAGAAGTGAGGCGACTTAAAATAGGTGCAGGGGAGTAAATATGATGTAACCAACCTATTCTAAAAGTAAATGCTATTCAGGAACAAAAACATCAATCGTATAAGCATACTGTAGAAAATAATATTGTAAAAGAGACCTATTACCAACTTTTAGGATTTATTTTAATAAAGCTATCTACCTTTTAATAATTAAGTAAAGTATTTAACTCATAGTTTCCTAAGAGAGAGCTTCCTAAGATATATCTGTTTAATTAAAGTTATTTAATAAATCTATACAATATATAAGCCTAGTTTAAGTTGAAGATAAATATAATGGGTCTAAAGAACGTTATAAAAATGGATCTTAAGGCCCTTGACCCTGTCGAGTGTAAGTTTAAAACCTATTTTGTGGGATGATGGGCATGAGGGTGAAAGGCGTGGCGTGGCTTCACAACTGTCCAAAGTATCCTTCCGCGCCAACAAGAACAGATGGATCACGGAAACTGTAGATGACGCTAGCTACCGAACAGGTCTTGCGGAAAAATCATACGATTGGAAATATCAGTTTTCTCTAGAACGAGTTAAATGTTTATGTTAATATTATTATTACCGCTTCTAAGATACTGTATCAATCTTTATTAATACTTTCACGTTTTCTTATTTTTTGTTATGAAGCCAGCAGTTTTCTATTGAAAAATGTCAATTTTATCGATATTTGATCACTGTAAAAATTATAGAATAGCTTAATCACCATGCTACTATTCTTGAACAAACCGTTTCCAAAAAGAAAATAGCAAAACAATACAACTTCTTGAATATAGTCGTTTGTTCCCACGGCCCTGCATTTCCATGCCAAATGAAAAGGGCCAATTACCTTAAGAGCGTGCATCCCATGCCCATCAAATTTTTAATATAGTCTGCTCAAAATCGTAGATTTACACGAACACTATTGCACGTGGATCATTTTTGATTAAACATTAATGGAGATAAAGAGTTAATAGAGGTTCCTAATACTGAACATTGTTGAAATATTAAATTATATTTAGATAAAAACTGCATTGAAAAGGCCGTTTTTGAGCATTTTAGAATGGCTTCTCAAATAAGCACTGTGCACAAATCTTTATTCTGTCATAATTGGGATATAATGTAGTTATTAACAAAAAACTTTGTCGCTTGGTCTTCCCTTGTCACCACGGAAAAGTTCGGATAATCATTCAAATACGAATGCACTGCACACATTTCTGGCATATCTTGGTCTTTTATTTTCCCTTTAAATTCCAAACCTCGCGCGAGCCGGGAGCTGAGCTGGGCCTGTCATGATGCACGCTCTTAAAATTTTGTATTGGGTTCTTATTAAAAACATATCTCACTTCTGTAAAACCATAATGTTTCCCAAAAACTGTAGACAGGATATTCTAAAGTAACAGGCTGAGGAGGAGTATTATAAAAACTGCACCACCTTCTTCTCTACGGCTAGTCACAAGCAATCTAGTCTCTTGCGAGCCTGACGCCTTAAGCTACATGCCCACTTGCGTAGATACTTCCACCGTGAGTGGAAGAGTAATTTCCCTACTCTCTCCCCTGCATCAAGTGTACTAATGATGTTTGTAATGTTTAGTATGCATAAAGGATCCTTTACGGTACCTGACGAGGCGAAGAGCTAAGGACGGTTAGTATCTGTCGCTTCGACGGTCTCAGCCGACGAGCCAGACACGGAGAGGGAAGAAGAAGAAGCGACACGATGACCGATTTTCTTGACCTGAAACGTGTAAGTTTTCTCTCTCTCTCTCTCCGACATACCCACCTGGGCTTTGTTTAGCGTTGGTTAGTTAGTTAGTCGTCCTTTACACGACAGGCAACATCCTTCCCATATATCCTCGTCTTTCTGGGACTACCGGAGTTGTTACACTGGATTGCACGGAGCGGCGACGGACATAGAAGGAACAAGTGAGTGTTTTTATTGCCTTTAATTACTTTCAAAAGGTTTTGTTTACAGACGAAAGTTGGTTATATGTAGGTACTAAATAACAACAGTGGCTTCAGGCGCTTAAACATATATGATATTCTTTCTCATACAATTCACATAGAGCTCGTTTAACACCGGGGTTCCTCGTATCGGTGGGCACGCGGACTAAACTTCAAGCACGTCTAGTCTAGTTTACTGATGACGGGGGTTCGGGGTTCAAATCATACCGGATTATACTAAGGGTGTATTTCCCTAACGTGTCTGCCCACTCTCCATTTACGCGAATTCTGATACATTTCCTTTAAATGATACCTCCTTCATCCCTACCCATTTAGTGAAACTAAATGTAGATATCCCGAATGGGTAGTAAGACACGGCGTAAAGAAATAAAATAACACAATTGTTATTAACTATCTAATTTAATGTGTAAGTGTTGGAAAGGTAGATTAGGGGTAAATGACCCACAGTAACGTGGAAGGGGATCGGAAAAACATGGGGCTTAGTCTCACTTTAATTTCTCCCTTATACCTCCCTAAAAGAAGTATTAAACAAGACGTATAGCATTATTTTCAAAATATTAAAACAATTGTAATTTTTAAATCCAGGCAGGTTTGGTTTGAGCTTTGTAGAAAATCAGTCACTTTGATCAATATTTAGGTCGGTCTATATTTAGATATTTTTATGAGCGATTGAAAGATTTTGAACAACAAAGCTCAAATCTGTTTTCTGGTAGATGACAAACATTTATAGAATATCCAGATATGGTACTTTTATGTGTATTTGTTACAAGAATAAATATGCACGATAAAAATAATAACATAATTTAAAGATGTCCCTTCCAGCTATAAGCTGCCGGCTTAACGAAGCCACTGGTACCATACTGATTAAACATTAAGGCTTGTACAAGCTATTTTATTTTTTTACAGTACTTATATTCTGATCTCAAAAGTGAGGTCAGTGGGTCATTGAAAGGTTACGACTTTCTTTTAATCAGAGATACAATTTTACACATTGTTTTTTATTATTCTCTAGCTGATAAAATAAAGAAATATAAGTCTTATTTTCATAGCATAAAAAAAGTGTAAATGAAAGCATTTATTTAATAAAGTTTTTAAAAGCTAAGCGTCACAATAAAGTATCTATGTAGGCTACATTGGAACAGGAAGATTTAGTGCAGGGTCCAGGTTATAGTGTGGATGATCGTCTGGAACTGTCATTTGGTAGATGTTGATAAGGTGATAGTCTAGAGGGGGAAGACGCTGCAGGGTCCAGGTTATAGTGTTGATGATCGTCTGGAACTCTCATTTGGTGGATGTTGATAAGGTGATAGTCTAGAGGGGGAAGACGCTGCAGGGTCCAGGTTGTAGTGTTGATGATCGTCTGGAACTCTCATTTGGTGGATGTTGATAAGGTGAGAGTCTGGAGGGGGAAGATGGGTCAGGGTCCAGGTTGTAGTGTTGATGATCGTCTGGAACTCTCATTTGGTGGATGTTGATAAGATGAGAGTCTGGAGGTTGAAGACGCTGCAGGGTCCAGGTTGTAGTGTTGATGATTGTCTGGAACTCTCATTTGGTGGATGTTGATAAGGTGATAGTCTGGAGGTTGAAGACGCTGCAGGGTCCAGGTTGTAATTTCTTACAGTTCTCGTCATAACAAGATGTAAATAATAACATTTAAATATTTCCCTTTTCATCCCACAGTTGTAAACAACACTTTATTAATGCTCTCTTTACCACAAGTTGTAAATAAAATGTTAACATTGCCCTCTTCATCATACAGTTGTAAATAACATATTCATCCCATAGTTGGGAATTAGGCCAAATAGAACTACAAGCCCATTTTACTAATTAAAATCTGGTCACAGACCACACAGTATGTCATTTATAAACAGTGACCGGCCCCGTGGTATAGTTAGCTAGACTGCTGATGACGGGGAGATCGAGGCTAGAATCTCACTCGGGTGAACTGGGGGTAGTTTTTCCCAAATGGTTTTCCATTCTCCCTCCACGCAAATGTGGGTTCGCTTCCTCTATATTCAACATTCCCAATTTCTAGCCCATTAGCTTAATCAGTATTTAAGCGTACCCGAATGGGTAGTAAACGCGGTACTAATTATTATTATTGATTTCATATCCTCGTACTCACTATCATCCTCCCCTCATCTTATCGGAACATGGAAAGAGCCTCCACGGAAAAGATGTACGAGTAGTACATTCGAGTGTACCCTGCGCAACGGTACATTAATACTGACTAATCTTACCACAAACTGTGTACATAAATTTATATATTCATTACAATGGTGTCGGGAAAATTGCGCCCACACGACCTTGTCTGCCTCACCTAAATAATTTTATCAAGGTCGTGTAGGCGCACTTTTCTCACTTTCTTCACGACCTTACCATTTTCACCGGCGTAGATCGGTTCATTGCATCCTTTTGTTTAGGAGGCAAAGTATTTCAAATCTACTCGTTATACATCATGAGGTCTTGAGGAGGTCAAAGTGCATCGATTCATTGCACCTGTCTCGTTGCCTGGTTATGTTAGGTTAGGTTTTTCAATTAAATAAAGATTAATGTGTTTTGTAAGGATTTGATGTGAACGTATAAATTGAAGTTACCGAACTCATTATTGACGACATTTTACTCAATTTAAAAAAAAAATCCAGGCTAGACTCTTCAAACACTTTATTAGGTCCTTGGGCGTACTTGTTTTGTAAGTGTGTAAAACAGTGTGTGGGGTGCACAGTTACCATCTAATGGTGTGATGATTGATAGGAGGGCGCAATTTTCCCCTTTTTTTTCTGGTAAGGTGCAGTTTTCCCTTATCCATTACAATATAATATATAGATCACAATATGTGTACGTGTACCCCTACTACTAATAATAGAATAGTGATGTAAACAAACCGCATTGGTAGGCATGTGGATTAGACGTCGATCTCGTCTAGTCTGATTTGCCGATTATGGAGAGGTTAGAGCTCGAATCCCGGTTAGGTGTAGTGAGATTGGTTTGTCCTTGTATGGCCTCACACTCCCCCTCCACGAGAATATGGGTAAACCTCTGACAAGACGTGTATTAATCACAACTTGTGAATGTGAGGAATGCCAGGCCTCTACCGTGGTTCGGATCCCACGTTAAACTGTAGGTCCTCCATTTCATCTCACAATCACCCTACCATTACACATCAGCGTAAGTGCGTATAGCCCGAACGGGTAGTAAGACGCGGTGATAATAATAATAATAATAATAATAATAATAATAATAATAATATGGGTAAACTTACTCTAAATAATAATTATAATAAAAGTAACAATTAAGCTCGTACCCAGATTTTACTTTGATGAATTTCGTGATTAACTTGTCTTTCTGTTGAGACCATCATATTTCTTAGTACCTACCTCTTGTTTTACATTGTCGCTAGAGGAACCAATTAGATTTTACCTAAGCTATAGCCTTTGTGATTTGCATTCTACGTTCTTTATAACATTAACTGTTGTTGTTATTATTATTATTATTATTATTATTATTATTATTACCCGTTCTATCGCAGACGTGTGAAACTAGCATGATGTAGAAACTACAACTGTGTTTTCTCGTAAAGAGGATAATTTACCGTGAGATTGGCGACATGCTGTCTGGATGCAACGGTACACCTCATTACGAAATTAGGTGTGTTAATTTTACTAGCGCTATGCGTATTACTGCAGTTAGTGATATCCCTAAATCACACTACATAATATAAGTGCATGGGATGAGGAAGGTGCATTTTAAAGAACCTCTCCAGTATTTGCCTAGTGAAAGTGGGAGGGGACCGTTAATGCGTTCTTTTAACCCGCTCCACCCGCATAACCTCCTAGTCAATTAGCAATCCAGTCAATAAGGCTTAAACCACGTGACTATCAGTGTAGATTATACAAGGATTAAGCTAGTTTGTAATTAATGTGCTAATATATCTCTACTTTTAGAATGTGCACGTTAAATTCTCAAATAATATACAAAACAAAGAGTGTAGACTGATGTAAAGATACATTCCCCACCACCAGGGCTGGTCACGTGGTAGGAAAGGATTTGATATCCAGCCAAATACACCACTTCTGTTTTCTTACACTTCTTTTTGTGCACCACGTATTACTACCTATCCAGGCTATCCACTTATTTACACGAATGGGGTAGGGACGATAAAGGTAGAATTTTATTGAAAACGTAGCCGTATTTACGTGGAGGGAGGGGGTGAGAACCATTTAAATCGTCCTCAGTACACCTGGCAGGGATTCAGCTGGTAAACCAGACCAATCGAGACTGACGTCTTAGCCCGCCTGTCCACTCTAATGGCGAATGATTTAAATTTCCTCGTCCTCTTATCTTTGGTTGGGTAGTGACCCGACTGATAATATCAGCGGAAGACTTACAAACTAACTTAATTTTAAAGCAGAAACATCACCCAGAACTCCAGCCGGTAATTTATCAGTATTTCTCGCCTGTGCCGGGAATCGAACCTTCATGGTACCTTTGGTTTAGTAGACAGATGCGCTACCGACCGGCTGAGATGTCGGCCTAGCCTTGACAGTGAATTATACAAGAAGAACCTGTTCTCACCCTGTTTATAGAAATGTAGGCTAGCAATAATTTATTTGATGGTTTCGCCTGCTGTTCTACAGGTTATACTCCACTCCAAACTTGTTGGGTCTTCCCGAGCAAGTGGTCGATCACCAGCGCTTTCTGGTGGTTGTGAACTATAGCTTATCTACGGCAGGATTGTAGGTGACAGCAGGCGGTGGAAAAATTGGCTGAAAGTATTAATAGTAGTGTTTGATGACATTTTTATTGATAATATTGTATTACTAAGAACATAAAAAAATTTACGAATAGGACATTGACCCGGTTCAGTGGCTGCGTGGTCTAACGCGCAACTCTCATGTTGGACTAGGCTGCCTAAGACGGGGATATCGGGGTTCGATCCCAGTTGGGTACACTGAGGGTGGTTTTCCTAAGTGATTTTACACCCTCCCTTCACGCAAATGCAGCCGCACTTCCTCTAAATTAAATCTTCTTAGTCCCTAAACCACTAGTGTAATTAGTACATAGGCGTATAGCCCGAACGGGTAGTAAGACGTGGTGCTAAAATAAACAAATAGGAAATTAGTGACTTCCAGGCAATGTTTGCAGTAAAGAACCGTCTGATAGCTGTCACCAATTCTTCTACCGTAGATAAGCTAGATTTACATTACATACTTCATTTACAGCAGATTTTTCATAAGCTACATGACTATTAGTATGAATATATACATATATATATATTATTATTTTTTTGTTGAGGTATCTAGCGGGCGCTTTCTACACTCACACAGGTTATATCAGGTGTCAGCATGAACAAAGGCATCAGTCTCCTCTATTCTGGTTTACTTGTGACAAGAAGGTCGGAGTTTATATCTCGGCTAGGTGTACTATACAAAGGTGGTATTATTTCTAAATTGTTTCCCACCCTCCACGCAAGCAAATGCTTGAAACGTTCCTCTAAATTCAACCCTTTCTAATCCTTACTCTATTTGTGTAAATATGGGGGTAGCCCGTACGGGTAATAAGAGATAGTACACATACTTATGAAAGATTACATCAACACACAATTTACAAACTAACTTAACAGTGCCACCCTTATTTGAACCAAGGTCTCCTAGGCATGTAGTCAGATATGATTCATGAAAGTACAGCTAGTAGATTTAAAAAAACTATAAACAAATATTGTTCAGTCATATAGTTAAGTCATACAAACTATTCGTAATTGTTATCACCCTATTTCCACCAAATTTCTAGTTATATTGAGAGTTATAGACAATAAAAAAAGGCTTAGCGGTAAAAGTATAAAAAATATTTAAAACAAGATATAACCTGGGTCTTTCGCGTTGGTAATAACCAGAAAGTAGATTTTAAGAGTTTGAATAAATACTTTCAAGTTACATTTGATTGAAACTGTTATTGGTAACGGATATGCAGCTGTTTACAGGAACTTATTTAAATATATACCTCAATTTTTATTACTAATGAACATATTTGACAGAAATAAAAAGCTACTAGATCTACTTTCACGTATTCATACGTCAAGTAATATGATCTGCAGCTGTCACTTTTGATAAATATTGCCAAGACTTGTAAAATAACACTAATAAGTTAATATTGTATCAATGTTGGTATCAAAAGAATACGTAGGTATTTTATAAAAGTTACTCCAAATGTCCCTTCGTAAGAAAATAGTTATAACTTATGGATTAGCGCACCAAGGTACAATTCTCGTGCCCAGGTGTCATTTAAACTTCCAAATTAGTTTGTGAGGCATATAGTTTACCCCTTTATTTATAAAGTGTATGCCGACAACCTTAATTTTGACCTCAGAAGCTTGGGTTTAAATTAATCTAACTTTATCGGGTACTCTGGGGTTGATCCCGGAGCCCCGCAGTGAGCTATTAAATCTTCTATCCAGGTGAGTGCTGGAACATTTCCTTCTATACTGTCTTGATCAATATAAGTGAACATAGCCTGAACATACCTTGAGTTCTTGCCTCGTCACGAGCCACGCACGTGGACGGCGACCTTGAAAGGTTTTTTTTTCGCCCGAAGGCGGAAGGTCAAATTCGTCCGTGATTTGTTCCGGATTTGTACGGTAAGAATACGATGGGAAGGACAGTTATAAAAATAACAAACTTCTTGTTGGTCAAGGTTGATAGCATTTTAATGTTATATAAGTGTTATTTTATGAATATTTGATAATATATGTGAGAAGTGAAAGTGGGGACTATTGGCACCACGGTGCCGGGGTTAGGGCTCGTCCGGGGTCCAGCCTCAAAGTATTAACATAATTGTTGTGTATATAATAAATTTGAAATAAAATATGAACGACAAGCAATATCTGTTCTTTCTAAGGATTGGTGCATAACCAGCCGACCAGCTAGGGATTTCCTTCAGTGTTTAGTTACGTATAGTATGATTTTGGTAGGAAGAACAGTAGAAGTTAGTTAATAAATGTACTAAGACAATCTTAATATATTCATACGTCAAGTCATGTTATTTGCAGCTGTCACTTTTGATAGATATTATCAACACCTATAAAATAACACACATAATAT
The DNA here is from genome assembly GCA_902151455.1 of Timema bartmani. NCBI lineage: Eukaryota > Metazoa > Arthropoda > Insecta > Phasmatodea > Timematidae > Timema > Timema bartmani. The sequence continues at coordinate 50,179 of CABFWB010003588.1, forward strand.
AAATGTTGGCTGCAAAGAAATGTGTTTGAACTTTCTCTACTGTTTTTCCAACCATAATCAGGGTATATTAATATTAGGGCAATTGTTTTTGGGTTTTTTTTTACAAAAGAGACCAAAAAGTTTAAAAATAATTAAAAACCGAAGTTGTGGAGTGTAAGAGAGGGGATCTCCGTGTTTTGCTTTGTATGAAACGAAACCAGAATCGGTGGACACAATATGATCTAGTGTTATGAATGCTCGTCTTGTCTGGTTTGACAATGAAGGGGAGGTTGGAGATCAAATCCCGGTCTAGTGTAGTGAAGAATTTTTTTTTCTTAACGGTTTCACACTCTCCCTCTACGCAAGTTCTTCTACACACCTTAACTAGAGGTTTAAAATCAGATTTGCGCACTTTATAAACTAGAAGTAACCAATTATTTGAAAAGACAATGCAAGTAGAACTTGGCACTATCATAGATCTCACTCCTTTACGAGGCTGAATAATTATTTAAGGATTTTTTTAAACTGTGAAACTTGGCACTTTTTTTTTTTGCGTAAATGTTTTTTGTAGAATAAATATATTTAACATTTTAGAAAACATTCCAAAATCTTATTTTAAGTAAGGAGTGTTTCAATAAGAAATAATAAGACTTTATTTATTAAATGTATTTAAGGTCGTTACCAGAAATTTATTTTGAGAATTGTTCTGTCATCAGTGGTTCATGGTTAAGTTTTCCAACAGGCGATGAAAATTGTGTATTTTAAACTTTGAATTTAAAGTGTTTTTTTAAAACATAGCTAGAGTTGCTATATTCCTCCATTTACTGGCAAGATTAGTAATTAGTGGGAGGGGGAGAGAATAGGGGTGAACCTCCAAAATAGCCCCCTTCGGTTCGTTCATGTAAATATACAAAATTATACATTTTATATAATGATGATGAATATTATTTATCAAAAGCGATAGCTACAAGGCACATGACTTGACGTAGGAATATATCGGAGGAACACACACTAAACGTAAAGCTCGTCTTAAAGTCTTAATATTTATTTTTTGTGCCCCCACATCTTATTACCCACTCGGGCTATTCACATAATTACATTCATAGGATATGGGTGTCGAATATACAATTCAGAAAAAATGTACTCACATTTGCATGGAGGGAAAGTGGGAAACAATTTAGGAAAAAAGTACTCAGTGCAATCAACAGCGATTTTAGCCCTGATTGTTCCAGTATATTGCGAGTGTGACGCGTTAAACCATGTGGCCACCGAAGTGGGTTGTATATAGAAGTATCGTTTTTTTTAAAAGTGTCATACATTTTCTTTCTACCGTGTTCTTACTTTGGGTTAGGCACGCAGGCGGCCAGGAGCACCCTTGTTCCTTTGCTGGCATGACCCGATTGGCTCACTGAAAGGATGTCGATGAACCCGGCGTCACATCCTGTCAAGGCGCGTGTTGGAGTGCGCGCGCGTCTCACTGGGTCAGGGTCGGCACTCGTGAGGAGTTTAGGAGAAGGGGGGTGGGGGATCAGATCGCTTTCACAGGACCGTCACCGACATTCGGGGAATAGAGGAGGCCTTGAGATACGTCACTAAGTACGAATTCTTTTTTCTAGTGGAAAGGAATGATTTCAACTCGGAGAAAGTTTTTATTGTTTAGGCCCTGTCCCGATGGCTCAGTAGTTAAGGAGGCCGACTACTTCATGTCGGCTCATCATAAGAATAATTTCTGAGCTGAGGGTTCGATTCATGCCAATTATCATTGAGGAAAATAGGTTTTCCCCGTCCACAAATATATTTATCAACGGTCCTAGAAGAGTTGAGTTACTGTTGTGTACAATTACAAATCTGGAAGATACTTTATCTAACGACTGAAAAATGTATTTGAGCTACATTCATATTCACACACTAAGCTATGTCGAGCCGTTGTCACGTTTGAGAGCTGGTAAATGAATACGCTGTCTATTTGTCAATGTTATCTACTTTATAACATTATCTATGCTTACTAAAATGTTCTTCTCGTGGAAAAGTGAATCTGAATCTGGTAGTGACATTAAAATCTAATTATTTATGTTTTTGGTTCTGAACCATGTAACCATTTTCATGCTATTAATATAGCTTATGTTAAATACAATTACATTTAAATTAAGAATATTTTACTGGACCCAATTTTTGAAACTCCAGTATTTTTGGTTCATTTTGTTTTTTAATTGTGTGATTGACACACAAGTGGAATTATTAATGTTTAGAAGATACCTGTGGTGAGCAACGAATCACTCATACACCGTCAACTTTAGCAATGTGAAGACTTTCTCACTGGTGTCACCCTCCTTTCTCGGAGCGGGTGTTGGTGAATTTGCTTAGATCTCGTCTCCCTCATCCTGTGCGATTAAATTAGTGTGAGTGGTGATCAGTGTGAAATGGCTGTTAGACACGTAACACTATATATAATTCAATTTTTCCAAACAACTTAAACCTTAAAGAGTAATTTCAGCGGTATTTTAAATATTTATTGAAATATTTTAAGATTTACAATAAAATAAGGAACCTTGCCTACGCACAATTATTGTTTAAAACATGCCATACGCAGGCGAGAAATCGCTTAAGTAAGCTTTCCTGTTGGTCTTAAGTCACACAGTTAGTAGTAAACCTCCGCGACAGTTCAGACGTTTTGTGATTTTTGTGTGAGTCCATAGCTAAATACTTTTTTTTAGAGACTTTAACCCCTCTTTTATGACATTGAGAACCCCGTCGAAATAAACTTAACGTAAATCGTGTATAGAGTGTGGAATCACTATTTAAAATTTATAAACTTTGTTGGTTTAACCCTTAAAGTAAGTGTTAAAAAAAAAAAGAAAATTAAAATATGTTTGGTAGAACTCAAGAAATTGATGTTAAAAGAAACGGTCTTTGTATAAAATTTCAGCTTTCCCTTTGAATATTTTTGGAATTGGAAATATTCAGGTTCATACGCTCTGTATAAACTTTCACTTTAAAAATTGAATTATTTTTGAGAGGTAACACTTCACATTTTAAATATATAGACAGTTTAACTTCGTAAAACACCATATAAAAAAGTTCAATTTTAAAAATATAAAAAAACGAGTTTTATAATAAAGTTTTTTTTTGATCTATTTAATATGATATATGGACGTATTAAATTTGGTAATGATTAATTTGAATTTATTAATCACAACTTGTGAATGTGAGGAATGCCAGGCCTCCACCGTGGTTCGGATTCCACGTTAAACTGTAGCTCCTCCATTTCATCTCACAATCACCCTACCATTACACATTAGCGTAAGTGCGTATAACCCGAACGGGTAGTAAGACGCGGTGCTACTACTACTACTACTACTACTACTACTACTAATAATAATAATAATAATAATAATAATAATAATAATCATAATTAATTTGAATGTCATTCTAAATACAGTATTAAATTGAAATAATATGCATTGCTAGCCTTTGCATTCCATATCAATTTTTATTTCTCCAATAACTCTCATTACCCATTCAGGTTATACATAGGCCTATATATATATCAAAAGTTGATGTGATAAGGATGAGATTAGTAGAATTTGAAGGGAATGTACACATCTTTGCGTAGAAGGAGAGTGGGAAAACATTTAATTTTTTTTTTATCAGAACACCCGGCTGAGATTCGAACCTCAACCTTCCTGGCATCGGCAAACCAGACTAAATGAGCCGGATAAACCATGGTTCCACTAGTGCATGTCATCTCAATCAAACTAAACGTGAAACCAAAGCTCATTTCCTGCAACACACTCTTAACCCTAGACCTTGCCGTATGAACAAGTGGATGTTTTTATGTATTCATTGATTGTTTTGTTTTTTTCAGGAAGGGGAACCCCTGTCAGAAGGGCATTTCTTCAGTCAGGATGAAGCTCTCAGTCGTGTTTGAGCTGTTACTCATCTTCCTGCTGATAGCCTTTGCGGCTTCCAGGGTCATCGGTAAATATACAACACATAGCCTCCTCATCTTAAAGACTTAGATTATGTAAATAAAGTGACAATATCAGCATGAACAGGGTCATCGGTAAATATACAACACATAGCCTCCTCATCTTAAAGACTTAGATTACGTAAATAAAGTGACAATATCAGCATGAGCGTGAAAAAGGGGGGAAAGACTCCCTCTTGAAATGGTTAGACCCCTTAAAAAGAGGGTAGGGGAGTCCACATAAGGCTCATTTTGAAATCCCACTGGCCAATATTAAAGAATTATTTAATATTCCATTTTAAGATGTAATCTTTTCAACTCCCTATTGTAGAACTAATTTCCTTGCCAACATTTCATATAAAAGTTTTCTGTACATCCTATATGGTATTAAAAACAAAGGAAGTTTCTTAGAATCAAGTGAGTTAGCTATTCTCAGAAATTAAGACAGATAATTTTACTATCAGCTGAATAATCGTAGTTGAGTAATCAAGTCAGATTAAAATTTGTATGATTTGTTTTGGATAAGTTTAAATCAATAGCCACCTAGTAGTGAGTGACCTACTTCTAGTATAACATGTGTTAAAGTTAAATTAAAATTAGGTTGACCTACAACAGTTAATTTCATATTAATACATAACATAATACCTTAAGGCCTCAATTACACAGGGTGAGATTACTAGCTACTTGCTTGCGAATTTACTTGCGGATAATAAACTCGCGTAATGTAAGCGCGCTGGCTAGTAAACTCACCGTTCGCTTACCCCAGAGAGTAAAGTTGAAGGCCGGGCTACTTTACTTACTACTCTCTCGGTATTTTACCCTCTGGCTAGGTAGCTAGTAGTGTCTGAAATGTCGATATAAGTAGTTCATGCGTGAATTGTTGTTGTTGCCCTTTTAATACAAATACGTTCCCACATCCCTTTAAATATTTCTTCTTTTAACTTTTCATTAACAGTCTTTATGTTTGACATTCCACAGAACAGGATATTGTTCATAATTTTTTTTAAGGGTGACATTACTATTGCTGTTCCACTTGATTGCAGACATTAAGATTAAACAAAATAAATAATAATCCTGATAAAAGAATACAGACTGCCACTCTAATTGAAACAGCTCTTCTGAGCGAGTGGGTGAGTTGGATAGCTGAGTGTAATCGACACTCGCCGTGCTTGTTGGAACACGCTCACTCGCTCATGAGCTTACAAGCCAGCGAGTACCTAGCTATACCCTGATTTTGGTTGGAAGAACAGTAGAGAAAATTCAAATATATTTATTTGCAGCCAACATTGATAAAAATTTTACCATATCATTTGTGTTACTCCGTAGGTATTGATAATATATATCAAAAGCGACGGCTGCAGATAAAATTACTTGATGTATGAATATATTAAAATCGTTTTAGTAATTTTAGTAACTAACTTCTACTGTTCTTCCTACTAAAATCATACTTTGTAATCTCGCCCTGTATAATTGAAAAAAAATTGAAAAAAAATGTCAAACTATATAAAACAGTGTTAGTTTTAATATTCAATGGCTACATTTAGTTCTATACACTTTTACAGTTGAGAATAACAACCCCCATACATACAAAAATAAAATAGAAATTTATTTAAAAAAATATATTGGCATATTATAGGATCAACTTTCTAGTGGACCCTGCCCCCCTCACTTTATAAAAATGATTATTCTACGCCCTTAACTGTGAGAACAAGGCAAAGCGACCGTGAACAAACTATACAAGTAGTGTATTGCCCCCTCACTCCCCTGCTCTGAGGGAACCACAACCCGGTGGTATCTCTAGCCAAGCCACTGGCCAGGAGTGTTCTTCAACTGTATCTCACATGTTTCCAGACTCTCGCCCCAAGACCAGCCTAATGGCCACCGAGAGGAAGACCAGCAAACAGGGGGCTCCGAACCGCTACTGCGCAGCTACTGCGCATGTACCACCGTCATGTGCAACTGTTGCCGAGAGTTCGCGGGGCCGCTCAAAGGACCAGGTGGGACACTACCAATCAATCAACTTGTGTAACGGTATCACAGGGGGTGCATCTCATTCGAGAGGCTTGGGGCAGTAGTGTGCTATGTCACAACATTTGTAGGATTCTGATAGGAAAGACTGTATCTGACATCGACAAACAGTTAATACAAATTACGTTATTATATTCATACGCCAAATCATGTGATCTTCAAATGTCACTTTTTATAAGTAATATCAACGTTAAATAACACTAATAATATCGTAAAAACCTGATTTAGTGGCCGCATGGTCTAAGGGGTTCGATTAGTGTCCAGGAGTCTTTGTACACTATAGTAAATATCTACATAACTATTTCAAGTTAGCTTGGGCCTTTACTGACATTTTAGAAAGTTTAAAAAAATACAATATTACCATCCATCTACTTGGGAAAAAAATGTGCTGTCACTTTTATCAAATGAAGATACTTTACATCATTTGTAAAATTGACCTAAAATATTTAATAGGTGGGTGAATATGAAATTAATTTTAATCGTTTTTTAATTGTCAGAAAAGACCAAAGCTACCGTCAAGCAACCATACTAACTATTATACATATCAATATTGGTGTACTCTACAGTAGTTCTACAGCCCACCTCACGAACCATCCTGCTGGTGCGACAGACATAGTCCGTTAAATCAAAGATCCGCAACAGCTTTTCACGTGGTCTATTGCACCAGTCTCTCAAAAGAAAGGATTGCCTTGTGACAGGGAGATCGAGATTTGGCTCTCGGCTGAGTGATTGTGTTTCACTAGTGATTTAAGCTTTATCTGTAACTAATAATATTAAAAAACTTACTATTTTGGGAAATGATGCATATTTTATTAGCTAAATAAATACATACCTATATCATGGTGTAGTAGGCTAGGTAGAAATAAACTTTAAGAAAAATATAAACTTTTTTGCTATTAACATTTATTGTATTTTACTATATTAATAGTGTTATTGTATCCGATACCTTAGTTCAATCAGTAGCGTGTCTGTCTACTAAACGAAGGGTCCCGGGTTCGATTCCCGACATGGCCTAAATATGTATCATTGGTGAAGTGTGGGTTTCCCCTTTCATGTTGATGGGTTAACGGTTGGGGACTGGATGTTGTGCCTGTCCTAGTTTCAAGTTAGATTATAAGGCAGGCCTAGCCAGCTGGTAGTGGAAAATATATGGCTTGACTAAAAAAACAGCCACAGGCTGGAAACAGTACTGGATTTAAAAATTAGTGTTATTTTATAGCTATTGATAATATCATCTAACAAAAGTTACAGCAGCAGTTAAAATGACTTGGCGTATGATTATGGGAAAGCATCCAGCTCTAGTAGCTTTTCTATCAGTCAGATACCCTTCCTGTAAAAAAAATGGACTGTATCTTAACGTAAATCTTCTACATCTGGCTCATGGGCCTTTTATTTATATGTGTAAATTTTTTTTATAAAAAATAAATAATATGTAGCAACAATATTTAATAGGTAGATATTTGGTTATAAATATACTATTGGTGTTAAACGTAGTCTCTTACCTTACATGAAAAAAAAATGCAGGATGTTCGAAAGCAGGAAAGTAGGAAGATATTTGGTTCAAAAAGAGATGAGGCTACTGGATACTCTGGAGTGAAGGAGGTTACATGATGATGAATTACATACCCTGTGCTCATCACAAGATATTGTTAGGATAAACAAGTCTCGTAGATTACGGTGGGCAGGACATGCAACGCAAATGGGGGATTCTAGAAACTTGTTCAGGGTACTGCCTGACAAACCCAGTGGGAAGAGACAATTGGGAAGACCTAGACGCAGACGGTAGGATAACAATAGGATAGACCTTAAAAAATATAGGCTGTAATGAGGTGGACTGGATAGAACTAGTTCAAGATAGGAATAGGTGGCGTACATTTGTGAATGCGGCAATGAACTTTCGAGTTCTTAATGCCATTGAGTAAGTTAGTAAGTTGACTTGTTAAGTATTTTAAAGTTAAATAGACTAAAAACTATATAACTACGTATGTAGTTTTGTATCAATTTATCTCCTTCGTGTATATCTCTTTCTATCCCTCCCCCTAGTTTATATCACTTATGATCTTTTGCAGGCTGCGCCAGTTTGAATTACCTGCAAGGAGATTCTCTGATGGTGACCATGAGTTTTGGAGACAGAGTTCTGCACAACACCACAATTTCAGGTACATTACACTCAGTCGCAGTTCACATGTACGTTGGTAATTTATGGTTGTTCTGAAAACTATAAACAGTGGCTTCCAATGCTACTTTGGTTAGGAGTATTTATATTTATTGGTCTTTCAACGAAAAGCACGCCACATGAAGTTACTTTATTTAATTTATTTGAGGTATCTAACGTCACCTTTCTGAACTGACTAAAAACTAATTCATTGGACTATAAAAATTATTTTGCACAATTTTTTTTAACAACTGTATAGTTATAAGCTATAAATAGTGATTCACTACTACTAAAAATAATATTAAAACTATAGATATTTATATGAAATATTTATAATATTAATATTATATTATATTATTTATAATATTAATATTATAAATATTTCAATCTGTACACCTCATATGAATGTCTAGTTATACTAAATTTCAGCCCCATACATACACTACTTTACAATGGTACGTAAAAAGCATAAAATGGCAAGTTTTACCCCTTATAAATTGTCAACTGTATTGATTTGAAACCATTTAATCACTATTTATAGCTTATACTTATACACTTGTTAGAATTGTGCAATAGAATTTTGACTGTCAAATGATCTTAAATCTAGAACAGACAGGACACTCAGCCTCCGTCCATTAATTTATCACTGTAAAAAGGGGAAACCCATATGTCACCAATGATAGATTTTTTAGCCATCACGGGAATCGAACCTGGGACCCTCAGATCAGAAAGCAGACCCGCTACCGATTGAGTTTAAATATCGGACCATAAAGTCACTGACACTATGTTTAAATTGTAGTAACAATAGTAGTAATAAAAGTAGTAATAATTATTATGCAAAATATTTTGTCTGCAGCAGACATAAGAAAATACATTATTACCTTTAATTTTCTCCAAGCATTTCTCCTTTCCATTTTTTCCCAAGCACAAAAAAGAGATTTAAAAAAATTATTTCTAGGGTTAGAGCCGACACTTGATATTTATATAGTACGGCATATTATGGTCATTATATCACAGGGCGTTTTATAAATAATTTTGATTCTAGCCCTCAAATTAAGTGTAGTTCACTGAAAACTGATTTTTGAAAATTTTGTTCCAAGTTATAATCGATTGCACGATTGTGTTGTCCTAATTATATTTTTTGACAAAAGCGTAACATAAAACCCAACAAATTGGTTAGAAACATGACCCACTTTGCTAGTACATAGGCGTTTAGCCCAAACGGTTAGTAAAACGTGGTACTAGAAAAAAGTTAAACGCATTTCCATTATGTTAACTTTAGATGGTGGAGCAATTTTATTGGCCTGTGATAATATGATAGTAGATTGACAAAACAGGACCACCAACATAAGGAACATACCACTTTACCGTCTTTTAAAACAAAATACATATGAGTAGGGGACTAATCTAAAGTATATTAAATACCAACAAGAAAACATAAGCATACATTTATCTCCCGCTTTCACATAACATATATTATTACCGATACAGCTTTAATTGCTTTGGAGGTCCTGATTCATAACCAACGCGTTGGAAATTACATTTAGATAATTTAGTTTTATCTTGTTCATATAAAATAAATAATGGCTAGTTACGTGTTTTAAGCAGCATAAATTATAATATAAATGGGCCTTCAAAGGGTTTTAATAAATAAACCCTCCTATGTGCTTTTATTAATATAAAGCTGCTATAATCTGCAGGTAGTTGAATAGTTGGCTATACTTTTACTTTTTTTATTTTGCATCTCTAGGAAAGAAGCCGAAGCCAGTTTGCATGTCTTTACCAGGAGGAATCTCCAAGTTTTGCGGCAGGGTTTACGGCATATCTAAAAAAGGAGAGAGTTTCAAAGCCTGTCTGGGTCTTGAACTAAAGTCCCTCAACGACTTGGAGGCGGCCCTCCGAGTTTCGTGTTTTCGCTTCGGGCCTCAAGGGGTGAACCTCGAGCCGGCCCCTCCGGTACCTACCTCCAGCGGCGATGACGATGACGACGACGATGAAGATGACGATGACGACGACTATGATGACGATGATGATGACGACGATGATGACGATGACGACGATGAATTCGACCTCGAGGATGATGACGATGATGACGATGATGATGATGAAGAGTCGTCTGAAAACGACGTGTCACCCGATTACGGAGGTTTCAGCGTTTTCGGGAGTGACCTGCTTGGTGACATATTTGGATCCGACAGCCCTAGCAAGAAGAAGGTGAAGAAGAAAACCAAGCCCGAGCAACCCACGCTCTCCTCCGCTTCAACAAAACCTCCGGTCAAAGTCGGGTCTGTCATTGCCGCCACCAAACCCATCCAGGCCTCCAAACCCGTGATCAGGAAACCGACTCGTGGAAATAAACCAAGCAGGGTCCCATCCTCCACGACCACGTCGACACCGATCAAAGATACACAAATCATAAAAACCACAACAGCAACACCTCCGAGTATTTCGACGACTAGGAAACCACCACCACGAAGGGAACCAACGACCCCTCGAAGACCTATCATCCGACCTCCCGTGACCTCTGAAAAACCGACAAGTTACCCCCCCAACACCACGATGAAGCCCACCACTGTTGCTGTGACCGAAGCTCACACTCCCGAAAAAATACAAGAGATGACCACGGAGTATGAGAAGTTGAACTCCATCCAACAGGACATGGAACCCGTCACGTCCACTGCCATCACAATCACCGTGGTCGGGTCCAATGAGGGGCAGACTCATGTGACAGAGAAAGGACAGGAAGAGACGTCACCGCCATACACCATCCCAACGAAGGGGGTGAAGGATGAGCAGCCCATGGTCACCACGGAGGAGGCGATGGGACCCGGAATCAATGATGATGACTTAGCAGGAGGGGAGACGATGATTACACTTCCTACGATCATCCTGAACCGAGTTAAACCCGGGGAAAGCATAGAAGACGACGATGATAGTAGTGAAGAGGAGGAAGAAGATGAAGATGGCGATGTACTTGATGGTATAATTGAAGATGAGGATGAAGAAGATGACAAAGATGAAGATGACAAAGAGGAAAGTGAAGAAAATGACAAAGACAAAAATGACAAAGATGTTAAAGATAAAGACGACAAAGATAAAAATGATGAAGAAAGTGACGAAAATGAAAAAAACAAACAGGACAAAGATGATGAAGATGAAGATGAAGACTTCAAAAATGAAAACGACGCAAATGATGATGACGATGAGGATGATTATGACGATGATGACAAAGATGACGAAGACGACGAAGACGATGAAAGCGAAGAAGACGCACAAGGTAACGAAACAGTGCCAAGTGGTGAGACAAACGCCCATAAAGAGAAAGAAGACGATGATATATTCGATGAATTAGGGTTGAGTGATGATGATGACGATGACGAAGAGGATGAGGACAGACGGATGCACGTGTCGCCTCTACGGAGGAGTGGTAGAACGCACAGGCGGATGAGACTCGAGTGATATCTGGGACATTAATGAAACAAAATTGAGGCTCAAGCTTTGCCACCATTGTCTATATGTCCAAAAATGAAAGAGCGTAATGTTGCTCAAATTGTAAGTTATTTCAATAAGACTGTATCCGTTATTTTTCATTGTGAGCATTTTTTTTGCCAATTCTTGGACATACGTAATAATCAGATGTTTAAAAAAGTGGTCGATGTTTGAAATGTGTAATTTAAATTTACTAAGTAATTTATTTAATTTATTGTATTTTTATACGCCATATGTACAAATATTCTGTAATAAATTGTTAAGTTAATGTTATTAATGTGTGTTTTAACCAAAGACAATTATTTATTAGAAGAGCCCAATATTTCGGTTGATTTTGAATTGCAGTTCAAAAGTAGTAGAAACGCTCAAACTATTTTGGCGTGATTAAATCCTGTCTGTTAAAGAAAATATCACAATGACCAGAGATAAGATTTTTAAGGACACGTGATTAGTGATAACTAGTACATATTAGGGATAAATTACAAAAATGAAATCATAAGCATATTTATATAATGATCATCACTAAGCAGGAAATAGTTGTATGCAATATAAATTAGATTTATAATGCAGTTTGAAAGCATTTTAATATTCACGTGGTGAAATAAAGTGGTAGCCGTGTGGGTTAAAACATTTTACTTGCATTGAATTTTCTCTGCGTTTACGGGAAGGACGGAGTTCAGATTTCGTCAGAATATTATTTCCTCTAAGCAACCTTCATTTTTACTCTATTTAGATAAATCCATTAATAACCTTTGTACTGAGCGTTTCATGATAATATAAATATTTTCCTCGTTATTTTCGACGTAGCACAAACTCAATAAATATTTTCTTTTTAACCGGGTACGATTATTTAACAGGTTTTAAGTAGGTACAGGGGCGGCTGCCCGGGGTGCCAAAGACAGCACCAACCTAACCTAACGTAGCCTGGGCGTAGTAGTGGAGTTGTTAAGCATGAAAATCGTTCACTTTTTGGTATTAACATTACATTTTACTAGTATAGTTTTTTTGGTAAGTAAAATAGAACATAGTGCCACTATTAAAAAGTTATTTTACGTTTGCCATCTTGAAAAAATGACGCCCTGAAACGGATTTTTAGCAATTATCACGTAAACCGTTTATCAAGGCAAAGTGTTTACTGAAGTAAGAAACTATAAGAACATTTTGTCTACAAAACATGTTCTTATAGTTTTCTTTGTAATCCTAACTGTTTTTGTAGAATTTCGCAATGAAACGTTTGGAGTATAGTTACCAATTGTAGAGTTTCCATTCAGATTATTTTGCTTTCACTCCCATGTTACGTTAGGTTTGGAATTGTTACATTAGGTGATTATTTTAATATTTTTTTGGAGTACAATCACCACGGGAAATGTGATAGCCAACAGCTAGCAGAAGATGTAAAAACGGTTAGAGGAAGAACACAATTAAAAAAAAAAGTTTTGTGAAAGTTTTGATTGCTAAAAGTGAAAACAAATCAATATAAATTGGTTTTGCAGATAATTTGGTTTGGCGAATGATATGTGAGAGTTTATCTGGTAGCTTTTGCTAGCTGTCAGTTACCACCACACCTATCGCGAATTGACTATATTACCCATCGGTTATAAAGGAGCCACTAAGAGAAGCAATCCCACCCGGGTGCAAAATTTACCTGGGGTAGGTATCGATAGCACAGTAAATAAAAAGTGATGTATCATGGGCACATTACATTTTATAAAACAAGACTGTACAGTACTAAAAGTGGAGTTTCTATAAGGAAGTACCTATAGGTTGTTAAATTCAGATGTTTTCAGTATCTCTTCATATTCTATCCTTAAGGACTTAGCTTTCTTTTGATTGGCCATTTCTTAACATTGTGGTATTTAGGTTGAAGACACACAAGAGTAATATGGTAGTAACAATAATAATATTTCACACACAAATTAAATACAGATTTTAAATTCTAAAATAACTATTTTTGGCTAGAGCTACTTACACAAGAGGATAATATACTTGATACTACTAGTACCACCCAGCTACGTTAACACTGGCTGTGGAAATAATTTGATACAAGAATAAAATAAAGAAGAAAGTAAGGAGGAACACGTCAGATTTCCAGCTCATCGACTGCAGCACCACCCAGCTATGTTAACATTGTATGCGGAAAGAACGAGAACTAAAAGTAAAAGAAAGAGGAAGATAGGAAGAACATGTCAAGTCACCTACTTACGGAATGTAGCGCCACCCAGCCTTGTTAGCAGTAGATGCAGAAAGAATAAGAACTAAGTGGTCAAGTGGTCAAAGTTCCCGCCTACAGATCCAGAGGTCCCGGATTTGATTCCCAGTGGTTCCAAAAATTATCTGTGAAGCAGTGGGTCTGGAATGGGGTCAAACTCAACGTCGTGAGGAAAGATGAGTTGCTACTCGAATAAATAAGCAGCAGCTCCTTTTTAGAAAATTGAGATTAATGGCTGGAGGGCTCGTTGTGCTAACCAAATAACACCCTCTGCCCGCAAATGTTGGTACTATTATTGTTAACGGCTGCGGCTGCTCTGCCAGTATAGCTCGATTGCGGACTCACGCCATGGATTTTTTTTATTAACACGCCAATAGTGACTTGCACATCCACTGCGGAGCCTGACAATAGAATGTAAAGTTAACGGAACTACCAATTAGCTGCCAAGACATTCAGGTGGCTGTTCAATTTACTTACTTGCCTCCCTTAGCTATGCTAAATATCAATAATATAACTATTTAATATTCACAATGTATTTTTGAAAATATTACTTATTTTCTCCTTGGCATCATGAGCTCGAAAGTTCTATGCCCCCCTTACAAATACGCCATCTATCCCTAGCTCTATCCAGTCCCCCTCATTTCAAACAAACTATTTCAGGTCCATTCTAAAGTTATCCTCCCATCTGCGTCTAGGTATTCCCAATGGTCTATTCACATTGGGTTTGCCAGTCAGTACCCTGAATAAGGTTCTAGAATCTCCCATTCGTGTTGCATGTTCTGCCCACTGTAATCCACGAGACTTGATTATCCTAATATGTCTTGTGATGAGTACAGGGTATGTAACTCACCTTTATGTAACCTCCTCCATTTACCAGTGGCCTCATTCCTTTTTGGACCAAACATTTATCCTAACCACCTTGTTTTAGAACACCCTAAATTTGTTTAATGCATGTAAGGTAAGAGACCACGTTTCACACCCATAGAAAACAACTGGTAAATTGTTTAGTATATTCTGAGTTACATTCCTTGAAAGCAGACGATATGCCAACAACTCATCCCTGACTGTATTATTTTAATAATGTCCAATCTAATATCGTTATTGCTAGTTAAAATGGTTCCTAAACTCATTAATCCTCTCAAATGATATGTTGCTCGAAGTAAATCTAAATTATCGTCCTCCGTCTGTATTCTCTGTGTGATTATATCTTTTCAAAGTTCACTTCTAAACCTATTTCCTTACCAGCCTCTAGTAGAATGTCTACATTTCTTGCAACACCTTCCTTGTTATTGCACAACAAACTAAATCATCTGCGTATCCTTATTGCCGCATCGTACAATTTAATGTCAACCCTTATCTACTTTCTTGCATTGCCCTAGTAGTCTACTCTAGTCTCTAAGACTAGATTAAAAAGTAATGGGGAAAGTACATCGTGTTTCAAACCATTATGTATTTCGATAGTATCTGATATGTGACGCACCCCAGCACACCTATTAGTCAGTCAAACATATCTCAATTAGCTTGACAAGTTTTTTGGGTATCCCAAACTTTAAAAAATACCATATAATTTGTTTCTTTTAACTGAATCATAGGCCTTTTTAAATTCTTTGTATAATTGATGAACCGTCATATTGTATTCACACTTGGACGTGATCTGAACACTTACTGTGTAGGGTAGATGTGTCACTCACAAGAGCTTTTCTCTCTATTTTATTTGTCGGTGACCTGGTGGTCTAGGGGTAAGGTGTCAGACTTCTGTGCTGGGGGTTCGGAGTTAAATCCTCGGCCCCGGCACAGATTTATCTTATTGCCAAACCCTTCCTTCACCTCTGACAAGACGTGTATTAATCACAACTTAGCCTCCACCGTGGTTCGGATCCCACGTTAAACTGTAGGTCCTCCATTTAATCTCACAATCACCCTACCACTACACATTAGTGTAAGTGCGTATAGCTCGAACGGGTAGTAAGACGTGGTGATAATAATAATATTTTCTTTGTTTGAGTGTCAAATAAGATAGAATACCGTTCGTTGAAATGATATATTTAACGAACACGCTCCCAAAAGGAAAAAGTCTGTAAATTTAATTGGAATTTAAAAATGAGTTCTATATCCAAACGCTAGAAATCTAGAAAGTATTTCTTTCTGAGGGTAGAGGGGTAACTATAATTTAAAATAATTATTTACTCCAAAGTCTCCAGTGTGCTGGGAGGCACGAGAAAGAGTAAAGAAGCTTAGTGACTGTAGGAGTAACATTTGATAAAGTTGGAAAACACTGGCTATCTAGATGGAGAAATGTTCGTTAGTGATCAAACACCATCAGTTTTATTCACTAGTGTGAGGTTTTATTAGTCTATAAATACATTCGATGGACTAAGTATCCAGTCCGATTTAATTAGGAAATAACTTTTTTAACGCTTACAAAAGTTACCAAAATATTATATTAAAATATTTATATGTATTTATATGTATTTATATGCACTTTTAGTACATACAAATATAATCAATAACCATGAAAAAGCTAAAGAAAAAAAAAAGTAAAATGTCATTAAAGAGATCACAAAAAACATGTTTGTATCTTTAAAAAAATTCTTTGTACCAGAATCCTACTGTAGAATTCAGATAGCAAGTAACTTTTACCACACAACAACAACAATAACAACAACCACAAAAACAATTTAAAAAAAACACTTTCGCTCAAGTCAATTATTGACCGAGCGAAGAGAGGTTTTGTTTTAACTAGACCAATTGGAATTTTGTTGGTGTGTTTATCTGTTTGGATCTTTATTGCGTGATAGCTGTCAAATTATGATTTGAATTTATAAATCCAAGCAATTGATTGAGTGCTTAGAGCGGTTTTTTTTAAATGTTGACATACGTTGTGAGACTTACGTCTTAAATTACATAAATCACGGTTATTCTCTATGAACATAAGTTACTGTTTATTCTCTTACTCTCTGAGAAAGTTATATTGGGATCGTCAAAAAAACCAAACACGACATTTTGATAAACGTCACCGTTTCATCACTCCCTGAAACTGGAAAAGTTATTTTCGTGATTCCGTCTTTGCCGAAAACATTTTACTGATCGGACTGAAATTTGGTATTTAGGGTTTTTATAAGGTTCCTATGGAATTTTTGTTACATAGCTAACATTACTGAAGGGCAAAAAAAGAATAAATCAATCTTTTCGAAATGCGCTCCAATGATTGTAAATTATTTCACGTTTGTCATTTGGTGGAATGTTTATGCAACGATGTATATTATTTCGTTTCACAGTTCTTACGCATTTTTACAAAATGTCTCTATTTTAAGATTAGAGAGAGACAAAGTATGTGCGCTGCACCGTACCTTTTATTTGTGTCTAACTTGGTAGTTGATCACCAAGGAAAAATAATTAACTTCGAGTCCAAGGAGAAATCTTAAGAATGTAGTTACTCTTAACATCATGTATTTAGCATTAATTGAATGGAGATGATGGCTAGTTTTACTGTTCACAAAACGACTAGTATTATCTTATAAAATGTCATAGGTGACAGCTGCGGATAATATGAATTGATTCATAAATACATGAACATTATTTTGGTAGCTTTGTCATAACCCAAAAACTTTCTTTTTATCTGCGCTCTTTTTATCGAGTCCCAAGAGCTTGCTGGACTAGTTGACCTGGAAGAGTTTGAGCGTCCAACAGGTCTTGAAACAAGTTGGCTGTTACGGAGGTAGTGTGAGTGAAATGTGTGGAGTCGCTCTGTGTTTACTTTGCTAAGCAGGACATGTGAGTGACCAGGTGTGATCCAGTGGCCCTTGTACCGCGCTGGCACGAGGTACAGACCTACGAGTGCTCCTTACGGAAACAGGTGAGTCAAGTTCAGTTACATTGTATTAGTATTTAGGGGTCATCCATAAGCCACGTAAAGCTTTTTACTAACTTTTTTGAACCCCTCCTCCTACTTCTCCTTGTAACAACAAGAAGACATTCTGCTTGACCCCCCTTCGCCCCATCTATCCCCCATCCTGTAATACGTAAAGTGAATCTAATTTTTTCTTAGGGAAGCTTTTGTGACATTAAAAGAGGGACTCATAACAAAGCTAGCTTTTTTTTTACGACCACCTAGCACCTAATGTTATTTCCAAATCACTCCTAAGTACCTCTCCTCCATGTGAGAACTTTAGAGCATTCAAGGAATTGTTGAAGAATTGTTTTTAATATTTTTATTTTTGTATGCTCTCGATTAACAAACTTTTGTTATGAAATAAATATTGTTGGTGAACCTTTAGTAACATTTTATTTGTCATATAAAAATATAATATTTATTGAAGTTTTAACTGTTTTGCAGTATAAGATCAATAATCTTCAGTAACTGATTACATTAAAATTATTTTTGTAACAATGAAGATGGGAAGGTTCCCAACAATGTTTATTTAATGATAAAAGTGTGTTGGTCTAAAAAGTACAAAAATTGTTTCCGAATTAAAATAAGTGTTAAAAATAATTCAAAACTTGCTTGAAGAACCTCAAGAAACTTTGATTCCACCTGGATGGGAACCGACAGTATTTTAAAGTAGGTGGGGGTGAAGTAACTACTTAAAGTTCTTGCCCACATAGTGAGAGATACTTTTTAAAGTGCTTCATTAAAATATTAATGAGAACCACAAAATATAATTGAAACCATTAATTTCTAATTTGACCAAATGAATAAATAAAACGTGAAGAGACACAACAAAAGATGCAATGACATTCATTTTATATTACGCTTTAATGTTATTCTACAATATCATATAAGTGCTGGCGTCCTGCCTCATACGATACTGTATACTGTATTTATTATATTGTATTATATTATTGTATTGTTCTGGCCTATATATATTATATAAATGTCAGTGTACTGGATTATATAATATAAGTGTCATTGTGCTGGCTAATATATTATATAAGTGCCAGTGTTTTGGCTTGTTTATACTTTATAATTGCAAGTGTTCTAGCTTATGTATATAATATAAATGCAAATGTTCTGGTTTATATATATGATTAAAGAGCAAAAGTTCTGGTTTATATATATAGATATAAAGTGCCAGTGTTATAGCATATTAATATTAATATATATATATATATATATATGTAAGTGTGCTGGTTTATATTATATAAGTTCCAGTGTCCTGACTTTTATTACATAAGTGTCAGTATTCTGAGCTATGTATATTATAAGTGCAGGTGTGCAGCATACTGGCTAATATACTGTAATACACAATCACATTTATTTTTCTTCCATCGTGGTTTTTGAGCTCCTATCAGTTTATTAGACGACGGAGAGGTTCTAGTGTATGCTACTGCAACCATTGTCTCAAGCTGAGGCAGTTCTCTTATCCTGATGGTTCTCTCCCTCATAGATGACAAGGTGGCAACATGACATTCCAACGGGCTGTGATGAAAGCTGCACTTGCGCTTGGGGTCGTGCTCTTACTTCCACAGGATGCTGCGCCAGGTAAAATTAGCAGGTCAAAGTGCTCCAAATTTGAGTAACTTTTTTTGGTACAAATACCAATGTGGGTCAACCAGTCTTACTTTTACTAGGGTAATAATGCTGGTACGGAACGGGAAATACGAAGCTCACTATAGCCTTTGAATTGTTCCAAGTGACTGAAAAAAAAGATTAGGATTGTTAAATAAAGAGGAAATGTACTTAAATTATCGTGAAGATAAAGGGGGAAACCATTTAGGAGAAACCAACCTTAGCTCATCCAGTTGGCGTTCGAACCCCAACAACCCCGTCTCTGGCAAACCAAGCTAAATGAGCTTGACATTTTAGCTGCGTGCCAACCAGCTAGGCTAATTCCCAAGTGATAATTCTCCTAAATCCTAACTCTCTCAGCGGGATTTGTGTATGTATATTTTATATAGCCCGAACGGGTTGTATGGTTGTGGTGCTCAAACACAATTAGCATCATTATTATTATATACAATAATAATTAAATTAATTTTATTTTGTTTTTAAAGTTTATAATATAATAATGAACCATTGTGTGTTTCAGTCCCGGCGAGTGACGTCATTGGTATGGTCCGCGACGGTTTGCAGCCCGAGATGCGGCAGACGCGGGCCCCGTGTTCCTGCGCTGAAGGACAGTGCGGCTGCTGCACGGGTGCCCTCTTCAACCTCAGGCAAAGAGGTACATACATACCCCTCCCTCTAACCACTATCCTTATCGTGGAGAGGTTATCAGAGTTTATTAGACAAGTAGATACATAGTGCTAGACCGATGGAAGGGAAGAAACATGGGTCACATAATAGTTACATTGGCCTCCACCCTCTCTACGTCCAATATGTTGCACATCCGCTCAGCACTGAGTAGTTTTGTATCACGTGTGTTCAGGGACGGCCCGAGGTACATTTTGCGCCCGGGTAGGATTGCTTATTGGTGCCTCCTCTATATAACCGGGGGATAATAAGAAAATATGGCAATAATCCCCAACTTAACAACCTTTAGCCTAACGTAGCCTGCGCATGATATGAAAATAGTCCCTAAACCTAAAATAATCCCCAAATCTAATGATGCCAAACCTAACATAACCTTATCAAGCCCAGGTTGCGTTAGGTTAAGTTGGGGCTCTGTGTGGCACCCCCTTCGAGCAGACGCCCCGGGCAGCAGCCCAGTTCACCCAACCCTTAGGCCTCCACTGTTTGTGTTACTGGTAGAATTAGTATCAAAAGTGTTAGTGTAATAAATAATTTATTAAGTTTATATTCCGTTTGTTGTATGTATTATTACATTCCAACAACTTAATATATCTAGATACTAAACAGTAGCCATATTTGTCATGAATCAAAATCCAACCCCCATATCAGTCACTGGCAAGAATCAAGGAGGATCATATGAGAGTATTTAATTAATTATACTCCTTCGCTATATCAAGCCACGCGAGGAAGATCTAGTATATCTACAAATGTTTACATACATATTACATTAAAACAAACAAACACATATACATACTCCTGTAAAGAACTCCTTGATTTTTGCCAGGAATTGTCTTTGCCACCTTTGTTGAATTAGCTATGAATTAATGTAACAGCTTATCAGCACGGAGGTAGGCTGTCTAGCCTCCTTTATTTTGTATAGTAGCAGAAGTACCCGGCTTTGCCCACGGCAATCACGCAATCCATTGCAACTATTTTCTTTGTTTCAAACAGACGTAAAGAATAATTTCTTCATTTTATTTTTTCCGGCACAGTTTTTAATAAATTAAAAATATCTAATCAAAATTAAAAAATTAAAACTTTGAGGTGCACATATTTGTGCACAGGGGCTATTAAACTTAAAATGTCAGCCCTCTGCCTGGTGTAGATATCTCGCAATGCCCATGAAAGACAGACAAACTCTTCATTTTATTAATTTATATTGTTGCTACTAACATAGCTTAGCCACCATTATCAAGATGACAATGATATGCAAAATCAACATTACAGATTATACGTAGTTTCAATTCAGTTGACAAAAATAAATGTTTGGCTATCAATATGATATTAAGTTTTAATTTTCCGGATGATGGAGTACTAAGGAAGAACATGTTATGCCTTAGGAAGTTAATCCCAAAAAGTTGCATGCAATTATTTAAATTGTGTAGGAACTGGTCCAAGTACTCAGATAAAAGTTTTATACCTTTTCACCAAACACATCACTACCACGCGTGCTAACACCAACTAGGCCAACGATTACTAAGACTAAACCGGAAAATTTGTGTGGTCCATCACTTTATGCCATAAGCTACATTAAATTTGAGACAAGACTTGGACCTCAAAAGTAATGTTTGCTCTGCTTCATGCTTGTGTTAGTGTTCTTGATCTGAACGTTACAATAACTTCAATTCCATTGTCCGTATCATGGAAGAGGACCACTCTGGTCCCATAAGGATATACATCACACGACAGTATCAACAATCTACTTCTATCATAATCAATCAGAACTAAGTCTGATGCTAAGTTGGCATTCACATTAGTGAATGAGTTCTCGTTGTTTTGAGTCCACTGCCCTGGTGTATCCTTGCCTAGTAGATGGTTTACAACAGACTGTAGCTTTATCCTTCATAAATTTCTCCTAGGCATTGAAAAGTCCTAATAAACTTGAAACTCTGTTTTGTTCTTAGGTGATGCAGTTTTGTGTATGGGTGGCTTTAACCTTCAACCTTGTCTTGTAAGGAATAAATGCCCTCAGTGTCTACCTGAAAACCCAAAAATGCCCCAGCTGGAAATCCAAATCTGCACTTGTACTTCCTTAAACACAACCTTGCAACGCTTAATCTTTGTAGTATTGTCTGTACTCTAAAATTGTGTTGTTTTATATATTTTACAGATATTATATCATCCAGAAATACCGTTGTACCTAGAATACTTGCTAGTAGACCTTCAATAGGTGTCTGGAAAGTTCCTTGTGCTGCACTAAATCCATAAGGCATTCTAGTCAACTACATAAACCCATTTGGCGTATTAGCTGTCAATATCGTAACATAGTCTTAATCCACTTTAACTTGGCCATAGGCCTATGCAAATTCAAGCTTAGAAAATGAAGTTCCGTCTATTAGGCACGCAAAAGTTTCCATTGGAATTGGTAAAGGGAATTTTTCGGGGCAGAGTGTTTTATTTAGTATGCTTTAGTATTCCCCGCATAACAGCAAAGATACGTCCCGCTTTTAAACAATCACTATGAGTGTCGCCCAGCTTGAAAACGATATTGGTTTGTATATTCCTTCATCGATTAGTCTTGTAATCTCTTTTGATTGACACCACCGGCCAGTGCTAGTGGTACTAAACGACTACGTAAATACTGAGGTGGGACTGAGTGGTCCATTTTTTAACGAAACTCTTGGTCCCGCATATTACTCTAATTTCTAATCTTCAAAAAATGAAAATTTCCGTGCTGTCTCCATGAATTTACTCTCAGTACTCTCAGTACACTCAGTAAATTACTCGCACTGTACTGCCCAACTCAGTGAACCAATTTATCCCTAAAAGGCTTAGGACATTTCCTTCCCCCACAGCTACAGGAATTGTGATGGACACATCATTGTATGACCTCCAAAATACACCAACCCACGATACAAAAAGGTTGTTTTGATCCCCAGCTGAAAAGCCAAATTTCAGAAATCATTAGTTTTATTTTAGAAGTACTGTACATAATAGTTCACAGGTTGCCGAGCTGTTTAATGTCAAGGCTGCTATTGAAACTATCTCAATATGATGTTTAATTCTATTCAACATCTAATTGATATGGAAGGGAGAGTTGTCTTTGGTTTACAATCCCATAAAAAAAAGCCGATTTGCTATATTCAATTTGGAACTTACAGGTTCCATGGGCGCTAAATGATTGGTGTGTGGGTGATGAACTTTTTGTTTTATAACAATGTGTCTTTTAGCTCTAAATGTCCTTTCTGTATGACTAATTTTTTTTTAAATAGCATTTTTGAATTTGTCCATGAAAATTCAGTTGTTAGATGCTCTTTGTCACAATGATTCAACCATTGGTCCTTTGGAAGGCTTTGAGAAAAGCTCTGTTTATTATTAGAACCTCTTTGTAAAGACTAGTGGATTATAGACTGTTTGTATACTTCCATTGGGCCTTCCATTGGTCTTGGTACAAAACTGGTGTTGCTGAAGTTGGCCACATCGCATACTTATGTTGTAACACCACTTTGATACACACTGCTATGGAAATAGCTTCATTTCCTTTGTTGAAAGCATTCCGCGCTGCACTGTCTCATCCGTGAAACCCCGCACTAAATGATCACGCAGCATCCGATTAGTAAATGTTCCAAAATTACAACGGTTAGCCGTCCTTCTCAAATTGGCAACATGCTCCATAATGAACTCGCCTAATCGCTGATCACTTTTAGTGAAATTTAAGGTTATACGATTTGTAAAATGCCCGTTTAAAACTTTGACTAAATCACCAAACGATTTAAAGTATATATCTTCAGGTGCAACTAACGTAGTTAAAAGATCAAATGTTTTATCCTCGATTACACAGAACAATATATACTGTTTATTCCTATCGTCGACGATATCATTAGTAATGAAAAAGTGTTCCAACCTCTTCGCGTAGTTCGTCCATGTGTGGGGTTCGGTAGTATCAAATTCCACGAGATTTGATCAAAACGCTGCCATTATGCGACCTGTGGCAGAATAACCTATATCATGGGTTAGCATATCAATCACCTTGTTGCAAAACTGTTATGTCCTTAAACATACACATATTTTGTCTTCTCCCCCAAACACATCACTACCACACGTGTTAATGCCAACTATGCCAAAGACCACTAAGACTAGACCGGAACATGCGGTCCATCATTTCCAACCATAAACTACTCTCAGACAACTCACTCCAGGTTGTCCAACTTAACATAGTACATGTATTCCTGCTACAGAGTATATTACAAATTGTACAAAAAAAACTCCATGTCATGAGCTCGCAAGCGAGCTATACCGACCGATCGGCCGCCACTGTTAGCGATGGTAGTGCTAGAATTTGCGGATAGAGAGTATCATGTGGTCAGCATAATGAGCCCTCTGGTGGTTAATCTCAGTTTTCTAAACCGGAACCGCTACCTGTTTATACAAGTACCACATTTTTCCTCACGAGGGTGAGATTGACCGCGTTCCAGACCCACTGCTTCATGGAGACATTTTGGAAGCGCTGAGGATCTAACCCAAAATATACGTCAGAAGAAACTAAAAGTTAAAAAGCTTGTTATAAAATTCTGAAAATTTAAAAATGACACTTAGACACGGGAATCGAACCCAGGACCTTTGGCTTAGTACGTCAATGCTCTAACCACTGAGCTTTCCTGAAATCATCACGTGCCCAGGGTCATTCTTCACTCATATTTTAAGGCAGTTATAAAATGCTATATAGCCATAAATCTAAAATACGATAAAAATTGGTCGTGAGGTATTTACAATGCTGTAATAAGAAATTTAGCAAAATATGTATTTATTAAATACTAAACCTTTAAAAAATATATAGTATGAAACATTAATTGAAAAGTATAATAGGTGTGTATTAAGAAAATTGAAAAATGAAATATATATTAAAACTCCATTGATATTTGCGAGAACAATAGATTGAATGAATCAAAGCATATTTTGTTGAAATTTCGTTTACATTACATTATCTTAAGGTTATTAATAATTGATGGAAAATATTTGAAAAATCTGGTTAAATAAACGTTGTTAAATAATTAAATATGTATAAATTAAGTTAAATATAATGTGTTCATGGGTGTCCGCAATAACGGACAAGGGAGATACTGGCCCACCCCTGGAATTTTCAAATTTATTTAATACATGAAATATTTTCTTTTACAGGAAAATATTGTAAACTTTTTTTAATTTTCTAGCTTGGCTTTCAATAATTTCCTTAATTCAAAGCTGCTTTTGTAGAAACGGTTGTATATCAATTTGGCAATGACCATATACGCCTTCATTTTATATTAAATTAGGTCATGTTTTATGTAATGCTGTATAGTAAGTTCAAATAATTATAAGATTCTAGTAAATTAAATAATGTCAAAAATGTTTATCTTACTTTACTATAGTAATAATTTATCCATATATTTATTTTCCTAGTGCTTCCTTCCTAAAAATGTACCTAAGTATATCGAATCATTGTATAATGTATAATGGTATGCGATTTTTAAATAATTTTACGAAATTCTTAAATTTAAGCTCATATTAATGATACCAAATTGTTTAAAGAGCTATGAATACTATTAAATTTTATTTTAATTTTAAGTGTATGACATTTTATTTTTATAAGTTTATTAGTTGCTTTCAGGTTGAAGCAAAAAACCTTGCTTTTTGCAATTTATATATTTTTAATAACCTTACATTGTCAGTATAGTGCCTGTGCTAGAAAAAAAGTTTCCAGGCGCGTACGTTTGGATTGGCTGGGGAAATATATTTTGCCCCTTCCTGGAAAGATTTCTGCGGGCGCCACTGGATGTGTTTATTATTGTTTATTTCTTATCTGATGTCCCTTGTTACTTGTTAAAATGGCTGCATTACTTCCCATTTGTTGACCACTAGTTTCAATGCT
>CABFWB010003589.1:1628-18593 GCA_902151455.1 Timema bartmani
CGTTATTTGTTCCAATTTGAGTGTGAACTATCCGAGAAAAAAAAAATCAAGGACACAGAAAACTTGTAAGGCAGGGGATTTCTTTAATTGCAGCTTAGAGGATTTCTAGACCGAGTTCCAGGATAGAGGGGGAGGGGGAGTGATAAGAAAGAGAAGGGATGAAAAGGGTGGAGAGGGGGAGTTAGTTGAGTGGAAAGGTCGTAGTTTGAGTCCCAGCGGCTCCAAAGGACGAGATAGCGCAAGTTGAACCAAACTACCGGACCTAACTTCAGTCTGGAGATAACTCGAAATTGTGAAGGTTTTTGTTTGTTGCTTCTGAGTTTTCTTAAGGGGGGGAAGGTGTTTAGAAGCTACCAACAACCCCTTTACCCAACCACCATCTTTCCTACAAAGGTCCAATAAACAGTTTTACACTTTGTCGACGCGCTAATTTATCACGTTGTCCGAATCTTTTAGCTCAATCTGTAGCGTGTCTGCCTACTGAGTTAAGATAGCTGAGTTTGATTCCCTGCACGGTCGAAAAAATGTATCATTAGTGAAATGTGGGTGTCCCAATTAACAGTTATGAATTTATGTCCGAGTAGACTACTAGATGCTGTGTTTCTTCTAGATTTAAATTAATTAGTAAGTCGTATACTGATGTAATAAGTTAGTTCAGAAAAAGCACGTTATACTTTGAATACAAATATTTCCTTGTTGAGTCGTTTTCTTATTTGGGAGTGTAGGTAGCGTCAGCTAAGATCAGTGTTTTTGCAATTTTGTATGGCAAAACTTTTTTTTTTTTTTGCCAAAATGAATAAATTATTTCTCCAGTAGAAACATAAAGTTTAATTTTCTTCACATGTTGAAATCAACAGTTGTTGAATATCTATCATGAGCATAGCGGCATTAGATGACAAACTTTTTGAATTAAGAAAAAAAAGTTAGTATTTAATTCCAGGGAACCCTTGAGAAATTGATTTATGCCTACAAAAAAAGAGTTTTGTTATAAAAACTGCTAAAATTCTTCCCTTAACTCATATTCCCCACACTCCCGCCTTAACGGCATGGCACCGCTCACTTTAAGGCACATAAACTTAAAGTCTGTTCAGCGTAGGAATTGTCTTCTGAAGGCCTTTTTCCCTACCAGAAATCTATTATATAATAGGATATTGGTAGGAAAAAAGACCTTTCAGAGAGTAATTCCTACCGTGAATGGAGTATACACTGCTCTATTTCTTATAGTAATGGCTGATCTAAAGATTTAAAACCACAAAAATAATCCTCAGTCATCTTGGAATGTTTTTATGATACCCTGTTGATGAAATTAATTCTGTTGTTTGAGTAAACGATCAGTGGTTAAGAGGTCTTAAGATGAAACTCTCACAATAGACGGGACTTTCACCTGGCTAGGTGGCCGAATGGTATAACGTATAATTCTCGCAACAGCCAGAACTACCTTGTGGACTGATAAATTGTGGTTGGATTTCTTAAATAATATTGTAACTCCCTCTCCACGTGAATGTGGTTACATTTCGTCTTTATCTCTAACACATTAGTGAAGTTAGATTATAGGCTTATTACCTGAATAACTAGTAAGACGTGATAATATAAAAACACAATAAAATATTGATTATGGAGATATGGAGGTTGATACCCTATTCAGGTAAGGGTAGTGATACCAAAAGGTTTTCCATCCCCCCATCCACTTAAATAAGGGGTATATTTATCATCCCTACTTGACTAAACACACACACACACAAAACCATCACACACATACACACATCTAGATTTACTGCCATTTAATTTGATTTCAAATCTCCTATACTTTGCATGAAATTTCGTCGAAAAATTAACTAATATTAGTTTTACGTGAATTTTTTTAAAGTATAAAACATAAAAGTAAGAATTCTAATCTAATAACGTGAACCACATTTGAAACAACAAATCACCTCTTAAATGACGCGGGATTTTTGGACGATTGCAAAGCGTTCCAATGCTCCTGTGAGCTACGCCCTTTTAGGATGTTAGGATGTACCTGTAATGTCACGGTAATTAAAGATAGGATTACCTATTTTGATGTATTTACGTTGTATTCGGTGAGTTTTAAATATATGATATTGAAACAAAAACATTAATTCCTAAATATATCTAAAAATGGCCCTACATTGCCACAAATTTTTTTTTTTTTTTGTTTTTCTGAAGTAATTTTTTTTGGTGAACTTTTTTTAATGGTCCACAACTCAGGCTGAAAATGTCCTGTAGGAATCCTCCTACCAGGATGTAGATTAAATAAGTCCGTGGAAGCATATGTATATCTATAACAGGAAACAATAATATGTTAACTTTAAAATGAAAGTCTATGAGTTCAAGGAACCAATAGTATAGTGAGTGTGTATGCTCGCTAGCGGAAGAGGGGAATTGTCATCAACAGATAAACAAGATATCTCACAGGATCAACTACTAATTTTCCTCATCTTTATATTCCGTACATTGGTGTTTAAATGTGTTAATGCTTAAAGTGTCTAGGTGTCTCAAGTTAAGCTGCAACTTTATTCTTAAAATAGCTTCGTTTATTAATCAAGTCGGCAGCGTCTTTAAATATGTGATTTTTGAAAAACGTTTTATTACCCATTTTTTATACCTTATTACATTAATGGGGGTCAGTGCTACTCTCGGGATTGAACCTCACCCCTATTACGAGAGGTTAAAGCACTTCCCTCATTGTGGCTAGCACTACGGAGAGTAAAAAAACAAACTCTTGATAGATATCTTCTAGATGTCACTAATAATCGCATTAGCAATTAAGAACTATTGTGCGGTAATCCCCACACGGATTCCCTTGTCACCAAGATGTCTTCTCAGCAACCATTTGTCTTCATATCCTTCTAGAATCCTCCCACCCCCTCTTAAACCCCTATTCATCCTTTTCTAACCCTATTCAAACCTCCCTTGAAACTACCCTATTCTAAATTTGGTCATTAACAAGACAGTGGAAACTTTCGTAGATTAGGGATGATTCTTACAAACATTATCTTTTATAACACAAATAAATGTAAATGGAATTATAATCTGAAAAATAACACCTACAACAGCTTTTGGTATGATTTAACAAAAAACCTACTACAACGCTGTCAAATGTTTTTAATGAGTTTAAAGATTTGTATGTTTTTAATGATTAGATCGTACTTTTAGAACTGTTCTTAACAGATGAAGATTAATGATCTGTAAATATATGCCCTTTTTTTGTTCATGAACTAATAAAGGATGGGATTTTAACAAAATAAAGACAAATCTATCACAAATGGATTCATCCGTTTCACAGGCTTTATATTGGTGTGTGGATATTAATCGTTTTTATTCCACATTTCTACTTTCTATTTATTATTTCACGCAGCTATTTGTTCCATTTTGTTAAACTTACATTTACCTTAAAAAAATCTATAAGACACCATTGTAAGCCCAGGGTTAAAATGGTTTGTAAGTAAAATACTGATACAACCAGAGTGTTTAAAAACATAAGTTAAGGGGTTAACCTACCGTAAATCAGAGACGTACTGAAGATTTCCAGAAACTCCCTCCTTATTTAAATAGTGGTTTGTTATTTCAGAATATGGCCAATATGGAGGTGATAGGAATCGACATTTTTCTGTTTAGTTATAAATATTTACAATTTGAAGTACTTTTAATTTTAAAATATATGAAAATATTAAATTATCTCGCTTTCAATAATAACGTTCCACGCGAAATGTAGCTGATCTGAGATCTAAGCAAAATATATATATTAATACAATGTACAATTTGTTTGTCTGCCATGAGCATCGCAAGATATCTATTACAAGCAGAGGGATTACATTTAAAAAAAAGTTATTTGCCCCTGTGTACAAACATGTGCTACCTCAAAGCTGGAACTATACATTTTTGTTTGGATTTTTTAAATTTATTTAAAATGTTATTATTGTTTTTTATGAATACGTTGACCAAAAAAACTGGTCCGGAAGAAGTGAAATAAATATATTCTTTTTCTGCCCGTTTGAAGCAAAGAAAAGCTTTGCCCGGTATAATCACACAATGCATTGCGTGGCTACCCCGTGCAACGCTGGGTACTTCTTTTAGCTGGCTATAAACATGTATATAGTCTCCTTCAAACAAATAGACCTATTTTAAACAGGTTTACAATATAAGGCTTTTAGGTTTGTTTTAGTGGTTTTTAAGCTTCATAACTGTTAATACCATAGGGAATACCGTGATGTGATGATATTTCTCATCAAGTAGGGGGTGTCCTCTAAGGTGATATGGTAAAGATCGCGAGTTAAAGGTACTAATTTTGCAATTTCTATTGAAAACTTTTATTTTTGACAAAATAAATATATTATTTCTCCACTAGAGACACAGAGTTTAATTCTATTCACATGGTGATCTCAACATTTCTTAAATATCTGTCAAGGGTGTCTTAGGGTCTGATGAGAATTCTTTTTTCTTCATTTAAGAAGTTCATCATCAAATGCTAATAATTATGATCGTGATAAATATTCAAGGACAGTTAGGATTACTCTGTGTAGAAAATTAAACAAACTGTGTATACTGGAGTAGTATTTTATTTATTTTGAACAAAAACACTTTTTTTATATACCCTACAAAATTAGTGACTTCAGCTCAAGTTCCCAATCATCCTAACATAAATACCTCAACAACAACAAAAGTTATTCAAGTAAAATATATCCCTGTCTTTGGTTGAGTAAGTACAGTAAATACGTTTGTAAACAAAAGTGTTTAAAATGTTGAGAGGGGGGTTTCTTAATCAACTTCTTACTGTGTTCCTCACCAATCTTCGTCCTGTCTGCCCCAACTCCCACCCTCTGTTCCCCCTCAAGGTCCCACTATCTAATGAGACAAGGTTGTAATTGTTACGAGCGTTGACGTCACTGAATGAATCAATCACTGCCACGTGCAGCACGCACTATTCCCCCTCCATGTATTCTTCCGCAATCATTGTTACACAAGGGGTAGTAGTCCCCTCCCAATCTTCTTGCACACCATTAAACACTCTACACACCCCATACACCCACCTTCTATTCCCATCCCCCTTCACTTCTCATTCCTCAAGCGTTTCCATCCAACCTATTCCTTGGTTGGTTTAGTTATGGTCCGTTCGCTTCAATTCACATCCTCGGGTCGTTTAGGAAACGCGATATTGTACAGGAGATATATTTTTTTAACTCGTTTGGAATTAAAAATCAATATGGGACGGGTCACCCTCCAAAACTAACATGCCACGGACGTCAAAAAAAAAAATTTTTTTTAACAAAAGCATTGGCAAAAATAAATACCTTTAAAAACCTTTGAATATATCTGGGAGAGAGGGATCATGATTTAAAGTCATGCCCCTGCAAAAGTGGCCCTTTCTGACATAAACTTAAGGCCCTTGGCCCTGTCGAGTGCAAGTCTAAAACAGATTTTGTTGGATGGTGTGCGGGAGGGTGAAAGGCGTGGCGTGGCTTCACAACCGATGAAAGTATCCTTCCGCGCCAACAAGAACAGATGGATCGCGGAAAACGTAGATGGCGCTAGCTACCGGACAAGTCTTGCGGCGGGAAAATATTACGTTTGGAAATATCAGTTTTCTCGAGAATAAGTGAAATTTTTATAGTCATATTTTCAACTCCTCTTTTAAAATAATGTATCAATGTTTATTAGGCGTTACATTTTCTTATTTTTTTGCCATGCAGCTGGAAGTTTTCTTTGAAAAATGTCAATTTTATTGATATTTGATCACTTTTAAAATTATAGAGGAGATGTGTATGTAAAAGTATAATATAATCAACATGCTTCTATTCTTGAACAAACCGTTTCCGAAAAGAAAATAGGAAAACAATAAAAATTCTAGAAGATAACCATTGGGTCCCATGGCTCTGTATTTCCACGCCAAGTGGAAAGGGCCAATAAACTTAAATACAAATTTAAGGCCAATGGGAAGTTCAGAAACTAGGCATTAAAACTAAGATCTGTAAAGGTTTTTCTATCTGGGCCGACTTAATGTATGCCCCTCACCCCTCCCCAGTCTTTGAAATGCGAGACGGGCCACCTCGGTGCTTGTTGATAGGAAGAATGATCTCTGACGTCTTGGAAGTGTTTGGTCTGCTACGGTTCCTCGGTACCGGCCGATAAGCCTCGGCTACACTCGGGATATATGGTACCGCCTACAGCTAACGCCCAATACACTAAAAAAAAATCTCAATAATATATTGGCCTGAGCCTAAACAGATCTCTTAAAGCATTGTTTGTGACGGACGTGTGGAAATTGACAGCTACATGTGAGTGACCAATTAATATAATGAGCTATCAGATAACTCGGCCACCTTCGACTTCATTATATCTTTATGTTGCCAAACAAAAATGCAATGATAGTAATTGTAAGATTGCGCATATCATGATGGATTAAATAACCAAGCTATCATATTTGTTAGTTGTGAATTTAAAGAACAAAATATTTAGATGCGGCTATAACTGAAACTAACAAATACATTAGTTTAGCCAAGAGAAAGATCAAGGAACAGATGGCTGAAGAAAGTAAGGAGGAGTGTGGAGGAGAGAGGAGAAGACTGAGTCAAGGTGGTTGGAGGAAAGGAGGCGGTGGAGAGGATTATGTTCCAAACATACCCAGTCCATGGCTGGAAGCTGCTCAGATTGATGATGATGATAGTGAATATCTTTGCTATTTAATGTATAATTAAGTTGTTTGGTTTGTCAGTGACGGGAATGTGGAGGTTCACATCCCGTCTTTAATAAAGAAGGTGGTTTTACTAAAATTATCAAAACCTCTTCCTCCACCAAAATACAGATACACTTCCTCTGAATTATACCATACTCTTGCATACCCCATTGTGGTAATTAAAATACAAAATAAATAAGTTAAAGAAGAGTCGAATTCTATACTTACCGAATCATAATCTAAAATTTTCTTTAGAATCTCAAATCCAAATATGGATTCTAGATTTTTTTTATGTACAGCTTTAGATAAAGTAAAAATATTTTAAATTGATTTTTTAAAAAAGCTTCGTGCCACTGATGAATTATATTTTGTTTGTCACTTTTATTACGTCACAAACAACTAAACAACTTTCATTTTTATTAAATTATATAATATCTTATATAAAAATCATACTTACAAAAGTTTAGTAAGGAGAGATAATAATAATTATTTGTGATGTGAAACAAGTTTTTAAAAGGACTACAAAATTATGAAAACACATAGCCCGTAATTAAATGGTAATTAAAAGCAGTGTGTTAATCAATAAGAATAATATACATTAGTGGAATAAAAGCGCTTATCCCTTATGTTATATATGTTTTAATTAAACACCTGCTTTTGTTTATCATTTATCAACCAGCTAAATATGTTTTGATATTTTTGTATCCTTTTTAAGAGGTGATTTCCTATTATACATCATAATTGAGGGGCTCAGTGGATATAAAAACCATTATAACCCTCATAGGTCTAGATGGGATGTATTCACTATTTTAACTTTTATGTAATCTTGAAATCTAGCTATAAAAAAAATACAATATTAGCTAGATTAACTTTCTTGAATTATTATAAAAAAAACTGAAATTTAAGAGATAAGCTACCAGAAATCACTGCTAACACATTTTTTAAATATAAATTAATGGTTATTATGTTTTTCCCCAACCCCTCAGCTATATTGATAAAGTTTAGTCTCTTTTTGTGATTACTTTTACTCTCTATCCACGCAAGTTTATATATTTTATTTTACCAGTTTCCTAATATTGTCATTTGAAGTCAAGGCCTACATAAATGTACTAGAGATTTTTACCAATCTCGAATCTCTCAAATACCAATTTAAGGAATCTAGGGTTCAATTATTCGAGCATTTCATCTCTAAAATAAATATGTAACAAAAATAAAATCTTTCAAAATATCCACCAAACAGAATCTGCTTTTATATAGTTAGTTTTTTTTTATTACACTACCTTGCCTATATTATTTCTACACAAGAACAAAGTGAAGCTATGATTAAAACAAACTTTATACTCACTCCACGATGAATGAATAAGAGCACATTTTTACCATCCTTTTTAATCCGAAAAATGAAAAATAAAATTTTATTAGCAAATGAGGTAGGTAACCCAACCATTAGGGTCATTAAAAATAGATGTGCTCCCAAATGAAAACTGGTTTTATTTCAAATTTATATTGCGTCAGTGAATTAAGACCAACTATTTAGTGAGCGATGTTAAAAGTAAACCAACTATATAAGTAAACAAACTACTAATTTTAGGCCAGTTCAACATTTTTTTGTTTTTCAAGCTTCAAATTTAAAAGTTGTTTTTTTGTCTTGAGACGTCAAAAGAGAATTACTTCTTGTTAAAAGTATTATAACTCGATATGAAATGGGGTTATGAGGTATTTAAAATTTGTTTCTGGGTTTTTGGTTGTATTAAGATACTAAAATAGCCCGCACCTCTAATTGGAGGTATACTGTTGTTTACACTGCTTAATTTAGTTGATAAGTCGTGTTCTGTGGTAGACATCCGTTTATAAATAATAATAATAATATTTAGCACCGCGTCTTACTACCCGTTCGGTTTATACGCCTAAGTACTAATTACACTAATGGATTAGGAATTGGTAAGGTTTAATTTAGAGGAAGTGAACCCACAGTTGCGTGGAGGGAGAGTGGAAAACCATTTAGGAAAAACCACCCCCAGTTCACCCAACCGAGATTTGAACCTCGATCTCCCCGTCCTCGGTGGTCTAGCTCAACACGACTAGCGCGTTAGCTAACTACGCCACCGAGGTGGGTTCCGTTTATAAAGTGATAATGTTTTAAAACAAATCTCCTTACAGCATTATATTTTAAGATTATACTTTCATATATTATATATATATATATATAATAAATTATTATATAAGTGTGGTATTAATTATTATGCTCCTATAACAGCACACTTCTTACATATCAACTTAACCTAAGACTATGGTAATAATAATAATAATAATAATAATAATAATTATACTGTACACCAATTCCAACATATTTATTGATAATTTTTTATGAGGTTTAAGGTATACATTTTAAAACTACTAACTATATCAACAAAATATTTAAACAAATTAACATAAAACCTAAGCCAAAGCCAAGACCCATTTCCCAGGTCATTGATTCATAAATATTTGGTGCCAGGGAAAAAAGAGTATAAGTCAAAAAATGATCAAAATGAGATAAGTCAATATTTAAATTCTCCTTTGGCCAGAACTGCCATTTGGTAAAAGTAGTATAAGTCAAACTCAACCTTATTTTTTGACTTATACTCTTTTCCCCTGGCACCAAAGAAATATTAAAGGAAGAACCCTAATTCCACTAATTATATGTTTTTTGACCATGCCGATAATTGGACCCGAGACCCTTTGCTCAATAAGAAGATATGCTACCAGCTTAGCTAATGTTTCGGGCCCTTAATAAACTGATATTAGGATAAACCCATATTTAAATAGGTAGTAAATATAACTTATTCTTCAGCACCAACCGGTATCGAACCTGGCTTATCCACGAGACTGAGTTATTTGAACTTGCCTCCATATATTATCTAAAACTTGTTGATAAATTGTATTCCTTTGTTTATTTTATGATTATGATCAAGCTCACTTTTTTACTAGACTTAAATATTTTCAGAAATAATATATGTTTTAAAAGAGACAATTAAAAGTAAATAAAACACCCACTAGAGTCTTAATTTATTTTCTTTCCAAAGATTTGGATTTCCCAGTTACTTTCTTCAATCGCTATTGCCATAGGATCGTTAAACACAGATTTATCGCATGCAAAGCAAGAGGTTTGTTTGGGAAATGGGAAAAGAGGGAAAATTATATAGTTTTCCCATTTACGATCCATCAAACCGTCAAGTATTCTTCAATAGACTTCTTTTTTTTTTCGTAAAACTACCACAGAATTTACTTAAGACTCTGTTGCTTAGGACGATGCATAGCTTATGTCTAGTTTTGAAATTCTTTCTTTAATGTTATTAAATCCGATACAGTTAAAGATTTTATTCGCCGTATTCAAAGTACAGTTTCTAAACACACGGACTTCATCAGGGCATGATTTACAAACTAACTCTTTTTTATATAGCACCAAATCTGACTACCCTTTGAGATACACGTATATATACTAATAACTAATAATGGTAAAAATGAGACCGACCGGGATTATAACTCAGATCTCTCCATCATCTGCAGCCTGGTCTTTTTGTGAGAGTGACACCTTAGACTTTGTGATCATTATATCGGACTATTATGTTACTAAATCCGACATGTTAAAAAGTTTTTTGTTCGCCTAATTTTACGTGCACTTTCCAAACACACGGATTATATTAGAACAAGACCTACAAGCTAGCTTGACCTTGGAAACTACGCCAAGTTATTCTCAAAGAGTTTTTATAGGTAAAATAAAATGATATTAATATTGATTATTAATGAAATTTCCCTTACATTGAGTACTTATATATGTATATTGCTATCTATACATATTTTATATTGAATTTATAAACAGCAGAGTTTATCAATACTGGGCAAAAAACTAAACCGTCTAACGGTACACGGTCGTATCCATCCTGACTTCCTTTGTTCGTATCCTGACTGGATGCACGTGCTTCAGTTTATATCTCATCTCTAGATCTAAATATTTAGATACATTGTATTTGGACGCCAGGTAGTTTCACGTTTCCTAGCAACGATTGGACTGGGTTTGATTTTAATGAAAGATTATATTAATTAAATATCACAAATTAATATTTAGGATATATTTATTACACACTTTGATTAATTGATTAAAGTTAAGTTATAATGACTGCGTGAGTGTTTAAAACACGTCCACTCTTTTTGATGATGTGGTCATGGGTGTTTTTCCGATGTCTGCCACGAGGGCTTCTTGCAACGAGCCGTTGTCGGTCTGACAAATATATTTTAATCACTTTTTAATAATGTTTAAGTTAATAGGAAAAGCCTTTCCAAAAAATATAAACATAATGTTTGTGGCTATCATTGATGGAATTTTACTTCATCATCGGTGTTATTATTTAGGTATTTATAATATATTCATCAGAATTGACAGGTTCAAATGTCATGATTAGTCGTAGGAATACATTAAAGTAGATCTTGAAACTTTTATAAATATCATAGGTAAATATACTATGAAAATCGGACTTAGGCTGAAATGACATGCCGATTAAATTAGACTACATTTTAAAATCTAGTGTTCAAATGGCAATAATCCCCCCTTCCCTTTCTTGTCCAGCCAAATAAATATTTAATATTGAACAAATTCTGAGCAAGACTGTTTAAATAAAGTGGAGATAAAACCAATTGATCCTTATGTGTTATTTATCTTCCCAATCAGAGAAAACAAATTAAAGAGGGGGCGGGGGGTGTTAATAGATAATAAAAATTTGTCCTCACAATTATTAGATTTGTTCTGATTGAGTAGGTTTATAAATGACAATTCTACCCACGTTTCTTCCCCCTAACTGATCACACACACCCACACACCCCCTCTATCTTGTATCCCCTAACAACCCCTTTCAACCCATTACCACACCCACACTGACGTCATGTCAATCCGAGGAGTAATAATTGGATTCAAAAAAAAAGAAAAAAAACCGTTCACTTGAAATGCCACTTAGTGTCACCCGCAAGCTATCTATCGGGTGTGCGGTAGCTAGAGAAAGCTTCCACTATATCCTAGGAAAGCACTCCTTTACGTCCTTAAGACAAGAGAGAAAAAAAAAAACTCTTCTTTCTTTCCCTTGATGATTCATCAAACTCTTTTAAGTGTTGGAAACATCTTCCTTGTCTTTCGTGAGCATGCTGCTGCATAAAGTTGTTGAAGACGGCTTTAGGAAGAAGAAAGGGTATAGAGGGGTGCTTCATACGACGCCTTAGGAGGGGGAGGGGGGGCGCAAACCCCCCTCCCATACCCCTCCTCGTCACTCTCTATAAACCAGAAGTTGACAAACGAGGAAACCAGCCCCCACGACGACAGGGGGTGGATAAAAAAAAATGGCGACCATCCATTCTAGCGAAGAACAACACCCGGTACAGACACTTCGGCATGGCTGTTAACTTTTCTGACTATTTGTCTACATTTTCAAAAGCGCGATTCCCCTTGCAATGTCGACAAATATTTCATCGTGAAGTCTTAAGAAAGGTTCACTTCTCTCTAACTAACTGGTAGATTATTGATCTGGGAGCTGGTGATATCATTAACTGGAATAATTTGCAAAATAAAAATAAGTACTAACACGCTCAGGATATTTTGAAACACTGATTTATGGAAATAAGTTGAGGAAAATGAATTATAAATTATCAACTGGCATTCATCTGGAGTGAGGATGGGAAGAATGTGATATGAAAAACCAAAAACAGTTCTCCCCTCCCCCCATTTGTTTCGAACCCACAACTCCTCTCTAAACAGCGATCAAATTCAATACTAATAAAACACCTTAAATTCTAAGCTCATAACTGTGGGGTGTTTCTTATAATGTGCTTACGTTCTATTCTGAAAATTTTAAATATATAACATTTAAGGTACGGGGTGACCTGGTGGTCTAGGGGTAAGGTGTTATACCTCTGTGATGGAGGTCCGGGGTTCAATACTCGATCCCGGCACAGATTTATCTCATTGCCAAACCCTTCCTTCACTTCTGACAAGACGTGTATTAATCACAACCTGTGAATGTGTGGAATGCCAGGCCTCCACCGTGGTTCGGATCCCACGTTAAACTGTAGGTCCTCCATTTCATCTCACAATCATCTACCATTACACATTAGCGTAAGTGCATGCAACCCGAACGGGTAGTAAGACGTGGTGCTAATAATAATAATAATAATAATAATAATAATAATAATAATAATAATAATAATAATAATAATAATAATAATAATAAAAGGTAGGATAGAAGGGAATATGAGAAAAAACCAGTGTTTTTGCTGTTTTTATGGCAAAACATATTTTTGGATAAAATAGATAAATTATTACTCCAATAAAAACATAGAGTTTAATTTTCTTCACATGGTGACATCAAAATTTCCAGAATATCTGTCAAGGGTGTCTTGGAATTTAATGACAACAATTTCTCTTTAGTTAAAAAGTTACTGATATAATGCTGCAATGCTCATGACAGATATTTAACAACTTTTTATATCACCATGTGAGAAAAACTATAATCTATGTTTCTACTGGAGATAAATATAAATTATTTTGACAAAACGAAATTGTTGCCATAAAAACTGCAAGAAAACTGACCTTTTCTCGCGCCGCCTTCCATCCCACCTTGAACCAAAAACACACATTCTTAAACGATTCTAAATATAGTCTTACGTTATCAAATAATAATCCATCTTTTTGATATTGAGGTAGTTTTATTGGATATTTATTCTATTTTAAGTGTCCACAGCTCAGGCTATTTGGAGCACTCACGAAAATGGCTTATAGAAATCTTCCTGCCAGGATGTAGATTAAAACATTGATACGAAGAACTACAAACACTTTCTCCCTTCTTTACTTAAAAATGTAGACGTTATACTACTATAAAGATATATGGCTGACTCACTCACTCACTCACTGACATTAATGTTTACCCACTTCCAGATGAGCTAGAAACTTGAAATTTGGCAAACTTATAGCTTCTAGCCTGTAACCGACGTGAAAATTCCAAATAATTAAAAAAATTTAATTTACGACCCCCCAAAAAAATTCAAAATGGTGGAGCAACTTTAAAGTTG
Source organism: Timema bartmani (assembly GCA_902151455.1). NCBI lineage: Eukaryota > Metazoa > Arthropoda > Insecta > Phasmatodea > Timematidae > Timema > Timema bartmani. The sequence continues at coordinate 15,409 of CABFWB010003589.1, forward strand.
GTGTGATATTTACAATACAATACCGGTAACTTAAAGTTGTTACGTTCAAAACAACGCTGGAATTAAGTTGGTTTACATCCATTTGCAAAGAAAACACACTGGAGGTTTGGGGGCGTAGCACCCAACGAGCAAAGCGAGTTTACTTAGAAAGGTATGCGAAACGAATACCTATCCTGACTTGCTGGTATGTCACATTTAGGCAATCTCCTTTTTTTAAACAGAAAATAACGTACCAACAATTTATATTTAACATTTATTTCCCTCAACCGATTCTTTTTTTTTTTGGACGAGGTAATAAATTTATGAATTTGTCACAGTTGAATATGTCATGATCAAATAAAACATTGAATCAAGTAGATTGTTTGCGACACTGTTCTTTTTTTTATTTATTTTCTTTTTCCACGTAAACAGAGATCTAATTTACTAAAATAAATCCGTTGTCAAGATGAAAAAGTTGTAACGACAGCGGACAACCTCACGTCTTAACGTTGTTATCATTCTGTTAGGGTTGGAAGGTTTAAGGGAGGTGATGGGGTGCATTCCTTTTTTTCTTCCCCTTTTATTTTTTTTGTTCCTTACTAACGTTGCTCCTTTCGAACAAGACACTGAACCGCTACGATCCGAGTAGAAATATCTGTAAGAAGAACAATGAAAGCCGGCTGGGAAAAAAATACAAAGAAGTAAAAAAGAAACTAAGGAAGGAAATAAAATTGCGTCTTTCTATTATTAGAACGAAATTTGTGGAATCGTGTAAGAAGATCATTCGGAAGACTTAAGACAAGAAACAAAATGATAGAAAAGGTAACTTTTTGTGTGTGTGTGTTTGTGATTGGAACGAAGGACCGGAAAAGGGTTAAGAGAATCACCTTCTAGAAGGGCGAGGAGATAAAGGTACTATAGTTTTTTTTCTTTAAATAAATAAATTTAGCCTTTTTTACTTCCTTGCGTTGTAAGATGAGGAAATAAGATGTAGATGTGTTTTTATAAAGGAAAACTTTCACTTCATGTTTTATTGTTTTCTACTTTCTCTTATTGATAAACTATTGTAAAAGTGAAAATTGTTCTACCACGAGATTAAGATGGATCTTGACGTTTTATGTGCTACTGAACCCAATAAAATGGTTCTTAAACTTCTGTGAATCTGTCCCTGAAACTACAATAAACGGTTCAATGGAATTCTTTAAAATTTGATATTAAGACATTGTATGGTCATTTTTCATGATTTTTTTTAAACTGGTCTCTTGGCCCAATCTACCTATGAGCTAATGGGGGAAACTAGTCTCTTAGCCCAATCTACCTGTGAGCTAATGGGGAAAACTAGTCTCTTGGCCCAATCTACCTGTGAGCTAATGGGGAAAACTGGTCTCTAAGCCCAATCTACCTGTACGATTATGGAGGAAACTGGTCTCGTGGCCCACTCCACGTGTAAGCTAATGGGGGAAACTTGTCTCTTGGCCCACTCCACCTGTTAGCTAATGGGGGAAACTTGTCTCTTGGCCCAATCCACCTGTGAGATTATGGAGGAAACTGGTCTCGTGGCCCACTACACCTGTGAGATTATGGAGGAAACTGGTCTCGTGGCCCACTCCACCTGTGAGATTATGGAGTAAACTTGTTTCTTGGCCCACTCCACCTGTTAGCTAATGGGGGAAACTTGTCTCTTGGCCCACTCCACCTGTTAGCTAATGGGGGAAAATTGTCTCTTGACCCACTCCACCTGTGAGATTATGGAGGAAACTGGTCTCGTGGCCCACTCAACGTGTAAGCTAATGGAGGAAACTTGTCTCTTGGCCCACTCCACCTGTTAGCTAATGGGGGAAACTTGTCTAGTGGCCCACTCCACCTGTTAGCTAATGGGGGAAACTTGTCTCTTGGCCCACTCCACCGGTGAGATTATGGGGGAAACTGGTCTCGTGGCCCACTCCACCTGTGAGATTATGGAAGAAACTGGTCTCGTGGCCCACTCCACGTGTAAGCTAATGGGGGAAACTTGTCTCTTGGCCCACTACACCTGTTAGCTAATGGGGGAAACTTGTCTCTTGACCCACTCCACCTGTTAGCTAATGGGGGAAACTTGTCTCTTGGCCCACTCCACCTGTTAGCTAATGTGGGAAACTTGTCTCTTGTCCCACTCCACCAGTTAGCTAATGGGGGAAACTGGTCTCGTGGCCCACCCCACCTGTGAGATTATGGGGGAAACTTGTCTCTTGGCCCACCCCACTGGTCTCGTGGCCCACTCCACCTGTGAGATTATGGAGGAAACTGGTCTCGTGGCCCACTCCAGCTGTGAGACTATGGGGGAAACTGGTCTCGTGGCCCAATTGTAATGCTCCGAAAATTGCGTGGCTACGCTCGAAGGATACAGCCATGAAGGGTTAAGCCAGCATCGTAGGAGGTATTTATTTGTTCCCCAAACAAGTGGATGCCAAACCCTGGCAAGGCAGGTGAGTTTCCATTTTGAGAATTCTCTGACGTACTGTACATAAGGTATCAGACTAGTTAGTCCTTAATCTCACAGGCCTTTGTTTTCTGACCGACAAACCTTGCTTTATTATTAAGGTGTGTTAGAGATGGAATCCTATATGAATATCATTACTTCTAAATGATTCTTAATTTGTATAGTTTGTTGCAACAATCCAGAGGTGTTGCCTAAATTGTGTTCTTAAGAATAATCTCAACTATTAACCGCTACTATCGCAGTAGACTAGACTGCCGATAGTGAGGAGATTGAGGTTCGAATCTCAGTCAGGTGTACTGATGGTGGTTTTTCCAAAATGGGTTTACACTCTCCCTTCATGCGTACATGGGTATACTTCCCCAAAATTAAACTTTCCTAATCCCTAAAATTATAAGCCTAATTATTACTAAAGCGTATAGCCCGAATGGGTAGTAAAACGTGCTTGCTAGCACTGTAATATGTTTTCACAATAACAATATTAATAATAATTATAACAAATATAATAATTATATTAATTATGATTTTACGGCTAAAAATTATCACAAGCACGTGCTCTAAAAAGATTCCAGCCCTCTGGGGATATGTCACTTTTATTATAATTGAGATGATTAGCTATCCTACAAGAAGGTCCGTTGGTCACGTCAGACAAAGCTGAACGTATTTAAACTAGAGCTGGACGGATATCACTGAGATCTTATGATTGGTTTAAGAGCTCGTTACTGGGCAA
>CABFWB010003589.1:26230-53256 GCA_902151455.1 Timema bartmani
TTTAGAAAAAACACCCTCAGTACACTTAACCGAAATTCGAACCTTGTTCTTCCAGTCATCAGAATTCTAGTCTACCGTGAGAGTAGCGCCTTATACCATTCGACCACTGACGTGGGTTATTCTATTTTGCCATGCGTCTTACTTTCGATTAAGGTTACATGCATTTAAATCCGTTAGTGAGTATTGATGAGTACGGTAGAATTGAGAAAAAGTTCAACCATATTTTTTTGGATAAAGAGTGAGGAAACCAGTAGGAAATATTATCGTCAAAACACCCGGCCCAAGATTCGAGATCCAACTTCCCCGTTGATGGTAAACTGCAGAAGCCGCATGGCTTCTTTGATGCTGACTGACAGTTCACAGCTGACAGATGACAGTCAACATTTAGGTATATACCTAAATGTTGACTGTCAGTAGTGACAGCTGCTAAACACATGTTTTTTGCAGATCATATGGTTCGGCGTAGGGATACATAATTTGGTCCGGTAGCTTTTCAAAGCCGTCAGCTGTCAGTCAGCACCAAAGAAGCCATAGAGCTACTGTAAACTAGGTGAGCCTTAAATTTAGTCCACGCGCTCACCAGTGTAGTGATCGTATCATTATATGAATATATTAATAAATTCAAACCTTAAGCTCATTTATTTCCTGGAAAATCCTTGTTGAATATAAACTTAAGTACGCAACGAAAACTGTCATGTCAAGTTTTTCTTATCCTCTTATATTTTCAGTCGTTGACGTATATATTTTTATTTTTGTTTTGTTCGGATTCCACTCTCTCTAATTTTTTTTTTGTCCCTTCTCTATCAATATATGTCATAATTCCTCCTCTGGTCTGCACGCTGTCCGATATGAATTCCCTATCGACCTTTCGTCAAGTCTTTCATCGAGAGGGAGAAAAATTCCCTTCCCCCCTTCGAACGTTTTGAATGAATAGTCCAGCCGCATTGCGCGAATACGTCGACTAACGTCCAACGTCTTATCGTCCACGGGGGTGGGGGAACTGTAAATATTCAGTATTAGATTCGTAATGCATTTTGTATTTTGTACTATAGTTTTGTATAGTAATTTTCTACCATTACCCTGAAATTACTGGAAATGTCAAGTTGAGTGTATTGTGTATAGGAAAACCATTTGGCCCAGACGTATTTAAGTTGATTTTTTTTTATATTTACCGATATTTATAGTCCTTTATTTGTTACTGGTTTCATTATGAGATATTAAACGAGGTTCGTGGGGCTTTTGGATTACCCGTAGCTCGTTAGTGGAACAGGCCTTTGAATACCAAAGGAGCTGCCTTTGTATACACCAGTATAAATGTCGACAGTTTGTAGTTTCAGAACATAGCTATATTGAGGGGATACCTACCACCCTATTATAGACCTAGGTTCTTATCTTGGTGGAGTAAAAGTATAGCTGTATTTTGATGGATTAAATAACAGAACTATTATATTTGTTATTGACTGTTATAGTCGCATCTAAATATCATATTCTTTAAATTGAATAATGACTCAGAGACTGCTTTAAAATATTAATGATGAATAAACATGGGCACGGAACTCTTCCTGAATAGCTTAGTGGTTAGAGCCTTGTCGTACTAAGCCAAAGGTCCTGGGTTGGATTCCCATGTACAGGTAACATTTCTCAATTTAAAAGATATTATATTATTTGTATTTGTTTACAAAAGATACTTAACAAACTCTTTCTGAATCAACACGTGACACTACAAACAAACTAACTTAACTTTAGGACTTACACAAAAGCTGAGAACCTAGTCATCATTTCCCCACTGATTTCAACACTGATAAAATGTATACAGCCGTATCAAGAATCGAACCCATGTCCACTGTAGATATAGGTGGAGTTTACTATGCGTGAGGGGTAAGGTTACAATTAACCAAACGGCTCTAATCGTTTGAAAAATATATTGCACGGTGCACCACACACATTTATTGCTACTTTATATTAAAATGAAAATAATTATCTAAAACTTATAGGTTATGTGAAACGAAATGATCTATAATTTTACAGAAAAATTATGGAAAAAACAAAACAATAACACATTCTACCAAATATCACAAGTAAATTAATATGTACTGTTACAGAAACGTTTTGAGACAAGAGAAAAATTTCATTTCACTAAAGAGCATACCACTTAATTACCCATTTTACAGACCACCATCCAAAGATATATGTTTGCTTATATCTAGGAAAAAATTGGGGTTGTTAAAATATACTTCTATCAAAGAGTTTTTATTTTTAATAGCCAAACAACTTTACATTGATAAGTTAGTTCCTATCTCAGAGAGTTGCGGGGATATAATTAAAATTAGAAATTTACGCTATTGTGAAGTATCCTAAAAGTGATTTTAATATAAAAAATATGCACCATTTTGTTTGTTATATTAAATAGTGTCTAGATACCAATTTTATTAAAAATCGTTAATACTAATTTCAATAACAAATTTAATTATTCATCAAAATTGTGTGTCTATATATCTAATTCCATATATCCCTCTAAGGAACTTTATAAAAACTTTAGCCACCAAACTTTAGCCACCAAGCTTTAGCCACCAAGCTTTAGCCAATCGGTAAAATGGTTTCCGCTCTAGTCAGAGATACACACAGACAGATGCCATCGTGAAAATCACCTTTTTGGGTTGTGGGGGTAGGGAGTGGTCATGAAACCTCAAAATCCATCAAAATCTAGAATTTAGATATTTTTGAGGGTCACAATACTTCCTCTCTCCAAGGGATCACAAGAAAATAAAAAATCACTATAATTTAGCCGTTACTTGGATTTATCGTTAACGTTTATAGCCACTATTTATGATGTATACTTTTTTTTAAACCCTATCCCCCCCCTCTATTTATTAACGAGCTAAGGTTTCGTCACCTATCCGGAATATCCGTGCATTTATTCTACTCGTAGTGAGGTAGGAATGAGGAAGTAAAGTGGATTAGAAGAAATGGAAGGAGAGTGAGAGGTCATATAGGAAAATACAACTTGATACACCCAGCTGGGATTCGAACCATGATTTCCCTATCACACACGAACCAAACAATATGAGACTGACGCCTATGTCCACTTGATCACCAATGCGGGGTATTCACCCAATCATCAACCATCTTGAACAAGATCTATTCCTAAACAAAAGTTTTCTATATTTTTTTATGACTATAATAACTTACTCTTTAAGTTATTGGTCCGACTTCTTTGCTCAGTTGGTAGCGTGTTTGTCTACTGAGCTAAGAGTCCTGGGTTTTATTCCTGGCATGGTCGAAACATGTATCATTGGTGTAATATGGATTTACCCTTTCATGGTGATGTGTTAACGGCCGGCGGATGGATGTTGTGTCTGTTCCAGATTCAAGTTATTTTATAAATACTGTGCTAATATATTTAGTCTGTACAGAAAGTGAGCGTTAAATACCTCAAATAAAATAAAAATTTAAGTTATGTGTGTATATTTCATTGTCTGTTTGTTTTATTTTTGTTTGTTGATAGTAGAGTTAAAAAGTACTCATTGGATCGACCAATACGGGAATACTTCTGTTGTACTTCTTATTTTTCAGAGAATAGAAGGTAAAAACTATCATGCTATCTCATCAGTGAACGAATTAATGTCGAAAATACCAACAGTTAATATAATTAATATTTCATTGTGTGCACCTCATATGAATGTCTAGTTTTATTAAATTTCAGCTCCATAGTTATATTAATTTTTATAGCAACGGTCGATGAAAAGCATAAAATAGCAAGTTGACCCCTTAAAACTCGCGAACTGTAATGAGTTGAAATGATTAAATCACTATATATAGTATGTAATTATATACTTGTTAAAATCGTGCAAAATAATTATTAGCGAAATACATTAACACAAGGAAAACGAATTGAATAGGTCAATCAATATAACTATACCTACATTTATAAACAGATTTCCATCAAATTCAATTCAAATTCAAGGGGGTACACAACCATTGAGATTTTATACAAGACAAAAAATACATCGTAACCTTCAAATAAAATAACTTGTCTAAGACATACATATATTTATTCAAAGAAACACAAGTAAGTTTAGTTACTAGATTAATTTATTACCGCGTCTTTCTTCCCGTTCAGGTTATACGCTTAAGTACTAATTACGCTAATGAATTAGTAATTGGGAAGGTTGATATGAGAGGAAGTGAGCCCGTATCTGCGTGGATGGAAAGTGGAAAAATCATTTATGAAAAACCAACCCCAGTTCACCCGACCGAAATTCAAACTTTGATCTCCCCGTCCTCAGCAATCAAGCTCATCACGGAACTAGCGCGTTAACCAACTACGCCACTGAGGCGGGTTTTAGTTACTAGACAATATTTTGGATGTCCCCTCGTACTTTACAGACTAAAATGGTCTCTTGATTGATATTTTGAAATAGGAAAAAAATAGAACCGCTTACAAACTAAGCCTTTTAATTTTCCATTTATCTTTTTCCATGACGCTTTTTCACTATACCTTATATCTATATTTCCTTGTATACCTTCCATTCTTTTAGGATCTCAAGACTTTTACAAAAGAGGGTAAAGGGATGGAGAAATCAAATCTTACCAGAACTGACCACTAAAGTTTCTTGGGTTGAACACGAACTTTCTACCTCGAAAAAAGAAAAGAAAAAAAAGAGACCGTCTTGTTTTTTGGGGAAAGTGTGACGATTCTAGTCACGTTTGCAGTTTCCCCTTTCGGCCGTCGACGCCTTCTAGTTTTAGGCGCAGTGGAAGGGACAGGGTAAAGTACATAGATATGTAAGTATATAGGTAAGGGAAGGATTTCAGGCCCATGTAGACTAGAATGGGAAGCGTGAGTGGTGTGGAAACTATTTCAAAGTGGATTTACTTTTTCAATTTTTTTTTACTCGTTGGTATTAATTAGTAAAACTAGAAACAGAAGGTTTCAAAATATTATACTTAATGTGTATTATTATTATTATTGTTAAATTTAACGTTTGTTTTCGAAACGCAGGTTTGATTACCAGCTAGGTCACAACAATATTTTAAAGTGTTATTTAATATTAAGGTTGAAATTCATGGTCTGGCTTATGTTTGATGTGTTTTATAAATAATTATCTTAATATTCTGCTTAACACTAAGCTGAAAAAATGACTTAATCCCAGCCAGCATTAGAACACTGACCTCCCCATCAGCATCTGAAAAATTTTTGCAATCCTACCGCCTAATATAGCTCAAACACCTGTGAGATTATAACATAATTAGGTTTAGCTAGTTCAGTATAATTTTTAAACTTGTATTAAGGTCATTTTTCACATTAGGAACCTTTTCATAGAGCTAGAAAAAGTCTTTAAATCTGTTTTCACGTGTTCATACGTCAGATCATATGATCTGAAGCTAACACTTTTGATAAATATTATCACAAACTATAAGATAACCCTAAAAAAAACTCCATGGTCAGCCCACAATCGAGCCATACAAGCCAAGCAGCCGTCGTATGTTGGTCAAGATAGTGTCAACTTCTGTGGATAGAGGGCTGTCATGCGGTCAGCACAACGTACCCTCTGGCCGTTAATCTCAATTTTCTATACCCAAGCTGCTACTTTATCATTCATTTACATGCCTTGGTGGCGTAATTAGCTAACACGCTAGTTCCGTGTTGAGCTAGACCGCCAAGGACAGGGAGATCAAGGTTCGAATCTCGATCGGGTGAACTGGAGGTGATCTTTTAAATGGTTTTCCACTCTCCCACCACGCAAATGTGGGTTCACTTCCTCTAAATTAAGTCCTCACTATTCCTAGCCCATTAACGTGATTAGTACTTAAGCGTATGACCCGGGCTGGCCCCATTTCAGACCCAATATTTCACAAAAAATCTGGCAGAGCTGTAAATTGATCCAGGGACCTCTGGATCTGTAGCCAGCAACTCTGATAACTATACCAAAGAGGTGGTCAAGGCGTTAATAAAATATTAAAAAATATTCTAAATGTTGCCTCCCCTAAAACAGTTTTGTATTTTCTGAAAGGCCTGGACGATACTTTTTCACAAAAAGCTGCAAATAACAACATACAAGAAATAAGATAAGTATGAAGAGGGTGAATATTTACTTGTGTGTGTCTGAGTGACATCATTCATAGCCCAGCAGTGGAAAGATTAGTCAGTACTAATGTACCACTGTTCAGGGGACGGACGGATGTACTGATCGTACATCCTTTCAGTGGAGGCTCTTTCCATGTCTTGATGAGATGAGGTGATGGTGATAGTGAGTACGAGGGTGATAGTATGAGGGTGATAGTGAGTATGAGGGTGATAGTGTGAGGGTGATAGTGATTATTAGGGTGATAGTGATTATGAGGGTGATAGTGATTATGAGGGTGTAGTGAGTATGAGGGTGATAGTGATTATGAGGGTAATAATGAGTATGAGGGTAATAGTGACTATGATGGTGATAGTGAGTACGAGGGTGATAGTATGAGGGTGTGGAACCAGTGGAAACACTTAAACCTAACTCAAGTCTAATAAACCAAACCTGGTGATCAATGGGGTTAATTCCCCTTTGGGGAAGACTACCCAAGCTACCAGCCGGGAATCGAACCCAGGACCCCTAGGCTCGTATCCAGGTGTACTGACCACTACACCACGGTGCCTGTTAAAGGGGTGAATAGAGAGAATGGCATTAGCATTTTTTCCCAATACATATGAACATGAACGTGCCATGTTCTCCCACGCAGGTCAACCCCACTATCCGTATTTAGAAACTAGTTTGATTTTTTTTTTACTATTTATTTTCATCTGAATAAAATGGATAAACAAGCATCACCCATATCAGCGCGACCTGGGAATATCCCGAAATAAATATTTTGTTTGTAAGGATATTATTGGAAATAGTGAATAATTTGTGAATATTAACATAGTTCCTCTGGTAGTTAAATTTAATTTGTGTATAATTCTCACAAATTGTTAAACGTAAGTGGATCTTGTTCTTTGAAATTAATTATTTGCCACAGAATCCTGCATATTATAATTTCGCATGGAATTTTATTTTGGCACAGAAATCAAATTTAAACTGGACATTTAATATTTTTTTAAAGTTTGGGATAACTTTATGTAGTGGAATTACGGTAATAAGGTAGGATGGTAAAATATATACACATTAAAAAATTTAAATAATAAATAAGAGCATTATTATTTTATTTTCTAAATAATTTTTCACTTTTACTTCCACGCAAATATGGTTACACTTCCTATAAACTATACCTACCTCCTCCTTACCTTATCAGTGTAGTTGTGTATACATCCCGGATGTTTTGTAAGACACGGTGCATACTAATAAGTTATCGGATGTACAGCTCAAGAACATGAAAAAAAATGCAACCCTATTTTTCTTTCAGTCAACATTGATAACATTTGAATGTGTTGTTAGTGTTGTAAACCTCAGTGCTCTTGGTGTAAAGTGTTCACCTCAAGACCAGATATTCGTAGGTTCAAACCCAGCCTAGGTAGGTGGATTTTTCCCGAGCGACAAAAATCCGTAGCACAACCTCCTTCGGAAGGGAAATAAAGCCATCGCTCCCATGTCGATTGTGTGGTATGTGAAATAACCCTGGGAGGTATGTATGTGAAAATACCTTTCCCGACAGAATTGGTAGGCCTTTTATCTCTCGCTCATAGAAATTCTCATGTGCTGATATAATCAAATAATTCAGAAAATGCACGTTAAATATCAAGAATAAATAATATTAGGGTGATTTTATTGTTTTTTGAAAATATCCATCGAAATTGACAGCTGTATGTCAAATGACTGGACTAACGAATATGTTAAATCAAATCTAGAAGTTTTTCTGACAGTTAATATATTTTTCTTTTAAAATAATTGGTCTATAGAATGTGTCGCACCGTTTCCATGGAAACGCACCCAAGTCGCGACATATACTCACTTCTCTATGTGTAAAGATAAGATTTAAGGGTGTAGGGTACAAAGAGGTGTGTGGAGCCGGGAATTGGGGAGAGTGAGTTTGGTGGGCAGGGGGTGAAAGTTAGTGTGTGTGTGTGGAGGGGGGGGAGTTGCGCTTGAGAGTTTACTCAAAAGAGACAGACAGACAGACAAGTGTAGTGGGTGATGGAGGCAGTTTTCTTTTCCAAACGACCAAGTGAGTGACCAAGGAAACGTGTTGCAGCACAAAAAGTAGAAGGTGGAAAAAACTTTCTGGGAGGAAGCAAACGTATAGGAGGGCAAGAGGGGTCTAAAATAAAAAAATATATATAAAAAAAACTTTTTGAAGTGTGTGTGCGCGTGCGAATAAAAAAAAACAAGTTTTTTTTCCGTACTATTTTTTATAAGGATGGATCCTAGTGTGCGCGCGCGCGCGTGTGTGTGTGTGTGGGTTTTGAAGAGGAGAAAGACGGAGGATAGTTTTGAGGGGACGAATTGGAGACTGAAAATTGCTGAAAGGTTCCTACGTGACCTGAAGAGTCAAAACATTTATTTACACTTGAGGAGGAATTGAAGAATCTACTACCATTTTTTTTTTTTTTGTAAATTTATTTAAAGTTGTTGAATTAAAGACCTCTATAATTAAAGTTAATATGATTCATGTAAATTTCAATTTAAGATATCAGCCTGATAATTTCAGTTGAAAATGCGATATTTTTAGTGGTTATTTTCTCGATTCAACTTTATACCTGTTTTTGTTTCATAATCATGTATTAACTGCACTAGTGGGATAAGGATGGGAGGAAGGTAGAATTTTATGAGTAGTGTACCCGAAATTGAGGTTAATAAGAGTGGAAAACCATTTTAGAATAGACAACCATTATTGCACTGGCTGGGATTTGAACCCTGAAACACCCGTCACCGAGGAATGAAGCGTTAGCCCATGCGACGACCAGTTTGGATGATTTAAGGTCTAATACTAATTTTTAGTTAATATTTGTTAGTCAATTTGTGTATTTATCTAACTCAGGGTATTTAACGTGGACTTTCTAAACCAATTAATTATATCAGCACTTTACCTACAAGCCAACTTAAATCTATAATATACACAACACCCGAGCTTAGCCATTTATTAATCGCAGGGGAAGAATAATTTCATCAATGATACATTTTTTGTTGTTGCTATGAGAATGTTTTAACCCGGGTCTTTTAGCTCAGTTGGCAATATGATCTACCGACTAAGATAAAGTATTGTACTTAGTTTGTAAATAGAGATAACTTCAATTCCATTATTTTATGTTTGTATTGTTAAACCGCATCCTGCAGCCCATTTAGGCTATTATATACATATATATGTATATATATAAATAAAAAAAAAATATATAGTCTATATATAGAATCACCGTGTCTTACTACCCTTTCAGGCTATACGCTTATGTACTAATTACTTTAATGATGTTATGGTTTAAGAAGGATTAGGAAATAGACCCACATTTGTTTGGAGGGAGATTTGTAAAAAAACAGCCTGAGTACATCTGACCGAGATTCGAACCTTGATATCTCTGTTATCTGCAGTCTAGTTTACTGTGAGAGTAAAGCGTTAGACCACGCGGCCACCTTAGAGAGTAATTTATCAATTACTAAAAGTGATACACCATATTTATAGTGATATAGTACACACACGTTAATGTTTATCTCTTCTTACAGTTTAAACTCTTTTAAAAAAATCTTCAAATTAATGCCACTTAGATTTCTCGTATTTCAGCCAAATCATGTTTATAGACTTTACTTTTAAAATCAACAAAATATATTATTGAAGCTAATAAACACATATCTCTTTTTGTTTTTCTTTTAATTTGAATGCTAGTTGAATCCTGGATCCCACTATAAGATATACTTATTTTATGTTCCTATGGTTAATTTTTAACATCTAAATATTAAATAGAACATAGTACCCATTTTTTTTAAATATACTAAATTAGAGCATTGTTTTTAAACTACTTAATGATTCAGTTTTTTTTTTACAACCTTGCCGTTCTTTTCCGCTTTTGTAGTAGGCTATAATAAAGTCCACCAAGATAAAGGCTTTCCCTTTGTTACAATCGTTATTACCACAAAACGAAGCTTAGTAATGTTTACATGATTCTTCCTTAAATTCTGGGCTATTTACCCTAGTTAAAATACATTAGCACATTTTGTATTATTTCTACTGAAATAATCCCTTTCATAATAACTAGATACATTCACTCTCTCCCTTACTTAATTTTTCACAAACAAATATGGCTCCTAATTTAGTATTTAAATGCTGAAAAGAACAAATAGTGTTTCATGAAATTTTTTTAAAGAGCCAGAAAGTAAATTGTGCCCAAAATGACTTTTTTATTCGCTTTATAAAAAATATAAAAAGCGTATTAAAACGGTTGGCCAAATGTGTGGCAATTAGCTTGTATGTGCTATCGTGTCCTTACATTCAAAAGTACTCTTGCAAGCTGTGAACAGAAAATAAAAATAGGTCAAAAACAAATTCATCTATGAAAGTCTATGAAATGCTAACATGTATAATATATTCCATACATAGTAAACTCTAGTTTTTATCTTTTAACCTTTGTGGAAAAGTAATCCTTAACTTTAAAAAAGAATAATAGTCAAATAATAATAAGCATTAAAATGGTTTATATTATTATACAGTTTATTTCCATGTTATAAAATAGATCTCAAGTGACTCCCGCTTACTCAAAAACTAAACATAAATGGCAATCCTCTAATTAGAACGTCATATTTATTTATTTTAAACTTAAAGCTTTAAAATAACTGGTGTCGTTTGATGTAAATATTATTTGAGATAAAGAAGAAAAATATTAGTAAATAAACTTGTATTTTTGTTCTGCTTTGGAATATCTATATGTATTTAATAAATAAATATTTTTAGAAAAATACGCATCTGTGTAACCTCTATTTAACCTAAAAGTTAAGAAGATTACCTTGCCTGATTCTAATATGGTGTTGCTTATAAAAAGAAAGATCCACAATGTAAGCCCTCAAAGTTAAAACTGATACCTTTCATGGTAAATAACTTACATATATAAAAGCTATGCAATATATACATTTTTGGGGTGTTTTTTCTCTCACAGATATATATATATATATCTAGGCTTTTTTATCACATATTCTATGAAACTAAAAGCTAATATCAAGTTAATAGTTTGAGTCTCGTGTTTAATATATGCTATTTTATAATAATCTATGTAAAGCGTGTCCATAAATTATTCATTATATGATAAGCTTTAATAAAATCGTTATTTTAGAATCTGACTTGAAATGGTTTTATGTAAAGAAATAAATGTCTTTATTTGTATTATACATTTCCATTAGCTCTTAAACTAAAGAATTTACTAAGGATTATAAAGGGGTTAGTAATTAATCCTTGAGCACTTTGTGTACGCATTAAATCTTTACTGAACCAAAACAAAAATAAAATCCTATTTAACTATGAAATAAAATAAAATATTTGTTTATCCAAAATTATCATATTCTCATTGGGACCTTGGGGCCTCCTGACCTAAAATTAGCCCAATCAAAATATAGAGGGTTTAAAGGGTAAGAGGTGAGTTGAGGGGGGGGGGTTAAATTGTAAAGGTGGGCTTGGACCCAGGCTCCAACAAAAAGGGAGTAGAATTCTGCCATATAAACGGGTTGCAGTAGAATAGAAAAGAGAAGGGCTTGGAAGGGTAGAAGTGATGGTCAACGGATAGGGGGGGGGGGGTAAGGGGTGTTAATGGACCCCCTACAACACACAGAATTAACATCCGGATGCTGGGGATTGGGAAGTAGGTAATATACATCCACGCCCTGATTTCATCATTTACGCAACCTAAATTATTACCGTTGATTAAGCATAAAGCATTGTTATATGCACTTGTGTACACCAATATGGTTTAATATTTTGATTGGGATATAAAGGGTTCAAGTACAACATTAGATCTCACGGTACCCATAGCACGGATTAGTGATAATTAGAGTGACCCTGGTTTTATTCCCAGAATATCCTCATTGATTTATCTAGCGCTACAATATATGATTTGGTTCCTTGGATAGCCGAACTGTTGTCATGCCTGTTGAATGCATTGTGACGTGTATAGCACACCTTTAGTGACATTATTGGTAAGGAATATACATAATATAATTCATGCATATGCTATTTGGAATGTCTCTTAAATCTTTTTTGTTTTTGTTTTTTTTAGCACCGGGTCTTACAACCATTCGGGATATATATATACATATATATATACTGTGGGGGATGAGGAAGGATAAAAAGAAGGGCACCTTCACTTACGTGTGGAGGCAGAATTAAAAACCAATTAGGAGAAATTTAGTAGAAGTTTACCTTCATTTACGTGGAGCGAGATTGAAAAACCATTCAGGAGAAACTACCTTCATGTTCAGTAGAACATTAAATCAACAAAGCAGGGGTGTTTTTATGTTGACATATGTAGCTAGATTTGCTATTAATGTACTCATAACATACTTCCTTAATCCCTAAACATCATATTAAAATAGACCTTAAGGGACGTTGTCTAAGACATACCCTTTTATATAAAACAATCCCCTGCCTATCTGATTTGGTCTTAACCTGATTGTCACCTGCTTAGGTAGCCGCACAGTTTACGGCGTCACTCTCTCAATTGAATGGACTGTCGATGCCGGGGAGATTAGGTTTCGAAACCCAGTTTGATGTACTAAGTTTTTCTAAATATTTTTCCACTATTTCCCACGCTAATGTGGGTACACTTCCACTATATTCAACCCTCCTCATCACTAACACATTATCGTAATATGTGTAAAAACGAATGGACAGTTATACAAGGGGACAAAAAAATAAAAAATTATTTATATTTTCCTAGGTCAATAGTACGAGTTAATAAACTAGTTATTTCGATTAAGGTTTTAATAAATAAATGGTACGGCGCACCGCACAGACTTTCTCTCTCTTTCTATAAACTCGTAAGATTTCTGAACGGAATAATGTACATTGTATCATCACCACTCCACATAAGAACACGCATAAAATAATATACAATGATATATAATCAATGAGAAAAGAGGCGCATCTTTGTCCACCTAAGAGCATTTCAAACAGTTTAATGTCTTCCACAAGGGTCAACACTTCGTATTAAAATTTCGATTTCTGGTTAAAATTTTAACATTTTATAAGGTGTTGCAGATCTTCAAGTCATCGCATTGATATTTAATTATTCATTTATACATTTTGACCAATAAAAAATGTAAATATTGACTATTGAGTCTAAAATGGAGATAGATCATTGCTATGCAAACATTTCTCCTAAGAGATTTAAGGAAAAATAACATACTTTTTTAGATACTTATATTTAATTACTCTATGGCATTGGAGAATTATTGCGTTAAGACTTAAGTAGTATATGTTTACAACTAAAGCTCACAAAATTGTATTAATATATTTGCAAATATCTCAGAAACTGTTGCTTTTATAAAAATATATGTCAAATAAAAGTTTTTTATTTCTAATAGTCCTACAATTTTGCAATGATAAGTTGTTTAGTTTCTCAAATAGTTGTGGAGATACGGAAATTAACGCTTCTGTAAAGTACCCTAAAAATCATTTTCATAGGAAAATGAAAATAGCCAGTTTATTTATAATCTTAATCAACGCCTAGATACGAATTTTAATCAAAATCGTTTGAGCAGATTTTGAGAAAACCAAATTTTTCTCTTTTCGCCCTTCAGTAAACTACCCTTAATTTTAAGTTTTTATAGACACACAGACAGACGGCATTGCAAAGACTATTTTTTAGGGTTCGGGGGGTCATGAGACGTCGACATCCATCAACATTTCAGGTTAGTTTTTTTTTACGGTCGCAATACTTAAACTTTAATGTCCAAAAAGTTAAAAAAATTCATATAATTGCGTATAGATTGAAAGTTATTGATTTTATAAAAATATGTTTCGGATAAAATATCTGTATTATAAATATATATACATATTTGTAATGCTAAGTAATTTCATATCTCAAATAGTTTCGGAGCTATTATAAAAAATGTTAATTTACGCATCAGACCGGAGCCCTTAAAGCCATTTTGCCGAAATATTGAGAGTAGCCATTTTGTTTGGAATATTTATTAATGTTCATAAATGAAATTTAATCAAAATCGTTAGAGCCGATTTTGAGAAAATCGACTTTTTCTCTTTTTGCCCTTCAGTAAACTACCCTTAATTTTAAGTTTTAATAGACACACAGACAGACGGCATTGCAAAGACTATTTTTTAGGGTTCGGGGGGTCATGAGACGTCGACATCCATCAACATTTCAGGTTAGTTTTTTTTACGATCGCAATACTTAAGCTTTAATGTCCAAAAAGCTAAAAATATATATATAATTGCGTATAGATTGAAAATTATTGATTTTATAAAAATATGTTTCGAATAAAATATTTGTATTATAAATATATATACATATTTGTAATGCTAAGTAATTTCATATCTCAAATAGTTTCGGAGCTATTATAAAAAATGTTAATTTACGCATCAGACCGGAGCCCTTAAAGCCATTTTGCCGAAATATTGAGAGTAGCCATTTTGTTTGGAATATTTATTAATGTTCATAAATGAAATTTAATCAAAATCGTTAGAGCCGATTTTGAGAAAATCGACTTTTTCTCTTTTTGCCCTTCAGTAAACTACCCTTAATTTTAAGTTTTAATAGACACACAGACAGACGGCATTGCAAAGACTATTTTTTAGGGTTCGGGGGGTCATGAGACGTCGAAATCCATCAACATTTCAGGTTAGTTTTTTTTACGATCGCAATACTTAAGCTTTAATGTCCAAAAAGCTAAAAATATATATATAATTGCGTATAGATTGAAAATTATTGATTTTATAAAAATATGTTTCGAATAAAATATTTGTATTATAAATATATATACATATTTGTAATGCTAAGTAATTTCATATCTCAAATAGTTTCGGAGCTATTATAAAAAATGTTAATTTACGCATCAGACCGGAGCCCTTAAAGCCATTTTGCCGAAATATTGAGAGTAGCCATTTTGTTTGGAATATTTATTAATGTTCATAAATGAAATTTAATCAAAATCGTTAGAGCCGATTTTGAGAAAATCGACTTTTTCTCTTTTTGCCCTTCAGTAAACTACCCTTAATTTTAAGTTTTAATAGACACACAGACAGACGGCATTGCAAAGACTATTTTTTAGGGTTCGGGGGGTCATGAGACGTCGAAATCCATCAACATTTCAGGTTAGTTTTTTTTACGATCGCAATACTTAAGCTTTAATGTCCAAAAAGCTAAAAATATATATATAATTGCGTATAGATTGAAAATTATTGATTTTATAAAAATATGTTTCGAATAAAATATTTGTATTATAAATATATATACATATTTGTAATGCTAAGTAATTTCATATCTCAAATAGTTTCGGAGCTATTATAAAAAATGTTAATTTACGCATCAGACCGGAGCCCTTAAAGCCATTTTGCCGAAATATTGAGAGTAGCCATTTTGTTTGGAATATTTATTAATGTTCATAAATGAAATTTAATCAAAATCGTTAGAGCCGATTTTGAGAAAATCGACTTTTTCTCTTTTTGCCCTTCAGTAAACTACCCTTAATTTTAAGTTTTAATAGACACACAGACAGACGGCATTGCAAAGACTATTTTTTAGGGTTCGGGGGGTCATGAGACGTCGAAATCCATCAACATTTCAGGTTAGTTTTTTTTACGATCGCAATACTTAAGCTTTAATGTCCAAAAAGCTAAAAATATATATATAATTGCGTATAGATTGAAAATTATTGATTTTATAAAAATATGTTTCGAATAAAATATTTGTATTATAAATATATATACATATTTGTAATGCTAAGTAATTTCATATCTCAAATAGTTTCGGAGCTATTATAAAAAATGTTAATTTACGCATCAGACCGGAGCCCTTAAAGCCATTTTGCCGAAATATTGAGAGTAGCCATTTTGTTTGGAATATTTATTAATGTTCATAAATGAAATTTAATCAAAATCGTTAGAGCCGATTTTGAGAAAATCGACTTTTTCTCTTTTTTCCCTTCAGTAAACTACCCTTAATTTTAGGGGTAGATATCCAATTCCAAAAACCCCTCGGGGCAACCCTATGAAAACCCTAGATATCAAGTTTCAGCTCAATCGGTAAAATAGTTTAGGCTCTAGTTGGAGGTACAGACAGACAGACAGACAGACAGACAGACAGACAGAAATTCAAAAACCACTTTTTCGGATTCAGGAAGTCATGAAACGTCAAAATTCATCAAAATCTCGAGTTCGATTTTTTTGACGATCACCATACTTTCTCTACCTGTAAGATAGAGAGAAAGTAAAAACATAGAATCTAACTAAACTGATTCCAAAATAAATTACTGAGTTTCTTAGAGGTTCTTAAAACAGGCTACACCTTTTGAGTCTACTAATTTTATAATCATTCGAATTACAAAGTAGCTTAATTCTAGCTAAAATACATTAGCCAGTTCTCAGGCTATACTTCTTCTTATAAAAGCAGAAGGCAAAATTATTGTAACAATAATATTAAAGACACTGAAATTTCACTGGACTTGTTTGTATGAACTCTTACTTATTACTGGAAAATTAATATTAAAATATATATAACACGATTTTTAGCATATTTTAATATGTAATACATACGAGAAAGAGAATAAAACTAAATTATTACTATTATGTGTTCTGTCTTACGACAGGTCAGTTTCTTTTGTCAGTTATTTAAACCGCCAATGCGCCTTGTGCTCTTCCTCCTCCTTCTGCTCCTAGAATGTTCTTCTTTCCTTCAAGTCATCCAATATTTGAATCCTCTTACTTCCTAAGCTCCTCTATCCCTAAAGTTTTCCTTCCATGACGTCGTGCAGAAGACAGTTCCTCTTAAAGATGCGTCCGATACAGTTTTCTTTGTACCGAAGAATCACATCCAAAATGGTTCTCTTCTCACCAAATCTTCTTAGTACTTGTTCATTTGTCTCCCTGTCTGTCCACCTGATCTTCTCAAGTCTTCTCCGTCACCACATTTCAAAGCTCTCCAATTATTTCTTTTCCATCCTCCCAAGAGTCCAAGCTTCTGCTCCATACAGCGCGATGCTCCAAACGTAGCATTTCATCAGTTTCTCCTTCAGTTCCAAACTCAGCTTGCTGGTCAGCATAGAATTGATTACTTAGCCGTTTCAATGCAAGCTACAGCTAATTTATTTTATTTTATTTTATTGCAATAACACTAGCAATAACAACCCTCCCAAGTAGCCTATATAAACTCTTTTCATGATCTCCTGGTTGTAGGAATGTGTATTAATATAAGAAATTTTTGGTTCATTTTTAGTAATTTTAGAATGTGATGTAATATTTTCTTGGTTTTTGTCATCTTTGATTCATTTTTAAACATTTTTAAGTTATTTTGAGCCATTTTAAAGCATTTATGTTGAATAAGTATAGGTTTAAATATAGTAGAGCCTCCATATCCACGGGTAATACGTTCCTGGATCCACCACGGTTACGTGAAACCCGGATAATACCGAACTATTATATAACGTGATATTCATGTAACATACATAAATAGGTAGAGTTTAATTAATAAATTATTCACAGTAGGACATCACCAACATTAAATAAAGTAATAATAACGTGTACTGTACACTACAGTGTACTTACTATTCTCCATTCTTCTTGCTGAGACGATCACTTGATGATGTAGATGATGATGATGATGATGATGGTGATATGATAGCACAAGGCCCACGGTGAGGAGGTGAAGTGGAGGGATGGTGTAGACATTGTGATTTATAGACATTTTTTTTATTTAATTAAAAATAAACGAAATCGGGCAGTGGTAAACCGTGGATACAGAATAAGCGGATACGGGGGCCTTACTTAATATAAATATATTTTATAAACTCTTAATTCAAACATACTTTTTTTCACACGCAGTTGTTGTAATAAAAAGATAATGTATTCTATGAGCTTTGTACCATTTTTCCTTGTATGTTTGTAAAACACACATTCCTGGTGAGACACAGCAACTGGGCTTGAGAGGGTTGCGTTGGGAGGGGGTAGATATTACTTCTCAAGTAGATATTTGTAAATCAATATTATATTTAGCAGAATGCAAGAGTTTAGTTCTTAAGGATTTCTAATCATAAATATATTCTCTAGTTTTTATTTGTAAATTACGTGTTTGATTTAGCTGTGTAACTTTATAACGAGTTTTTGTTCATATTTAATGCATCTTTTGAACATTTGAACCATTTTATTGTGACTATTTAAGTCATTTTATGGACCTTTTTTTGTTAATTTTAATGTGATTAACGTTCGGGTCCTGCGAATAATATGATTAATAATTTTGTCCGCAAATAAATTACGTTTATTTCTATGATGGGTTCATCCCCTATATTCTTGTTATACAAGTGCTGCTACCTAATGAGGGCTGCCAGAAGCAAACTTGGAGTATTGCAGGCCAACCCCATCTTGCGGGTTTTATTAGAACTGCTAGTTAATCAATATGGACCACTTTGAAGCGCAATTAGAGAGAGAAGATGAACAGTATATTTCATGATGATTGAACAACTAACTAAACAATTACTCTAAATCCGTATATGGTAAATATCTCAGGAATTAAAAAAAGCTCTTAGTTTAAGGTGCTAAAAAAAATTAAAGTTAAAATCTATTTGTAGAATTTTTGTGACTGTGGAACCTGTTTAGAATCTTTTTAATACACCATAATGTATTTCTTGTTTTATTTTTTATATGTTTTTTACCTACTCTTTGTTACATCTTGTGTTAAATAAGAAAAGGTTTTAATACTTTTGAGAAATTTTTAAGATAGGTTTAGCTTATAAAGTAAACTTACTTTTAATCGATAAACCTTGCTTTAAAAAAAATACTTAAAACAATCAAACAAATACATATTCGAGACATCAATGAAAATCAATTGCCTGCCATTTGTACATATAAGATTCTAAGTAGGCTTTTCTCACGCTCTTTATTCTATGATCAAAATTGCTTTAAATATTCTCTGAAAAAAAACAACACGTGTTCTATATAATTTGTTAACACTAGAAGACTAAATTTCAACTTATTCAGGCTCTAATCACACTATCTAAAAACTATTTGGCTTTAATACTTTAGGCACAGCTTCCTAGCACTCTAAAATAAAAACATGATACCCATTTTATGTGAGTATTTAAGAAATTATATTAAATTTCATAATTTTGATTAGTAAAATAAATGCTTTTTTTAAATAAAAAAGATGTCTTTTATCATATATCTATTTAGTGGTAGGGTTACTAAATAATAATTAAACAAGTTTTTAATTTTTAAAATTAATTAGTATACTTACCCATAGTACCTACTATTCCTTTTGATCAACCTCTTAACGTCTTGTCACACGAAAAACATCTTGGGTAGAGAGCTTACTTGTTCTGTTACTAGAGGTCTCTGCAAGCGCTAGATTCGAAACAAAGCCAATCAATTCGAGGTCAAGCAAGACAGCTGCGTTGTAGACTCAGACTACTAGAGGTCTCTATATTTGTAAACTTTTATTCGAGGTATGAGGTAAATAAAGACGCTAGTAATGGGCTCCTAGATGACCTTACGCTCGTTCCCTTATCTGTTCAAAGCATAAGGCCAATAGACACAGTTGTATTTCCAACATTGGCTACTAGATATCTATATATTCGTTAGTTCAGTTAGATTTTAGCCTATTAAATGACGCGTATCAAACATAACTCATGAAGGTTTTTAATTATTAATACTACAATATATTATAATATAATAAATTATTATTACTATTATTAGCACCGCGTCTTACTACCCATTCGGGTTATATGCACTTACGCTAATGTGCAATGGTAGGGTGATTGTGAGATGAAATGGAGGACCTACAGTTTAACGTGGAATCCGAACCACGGTAGAGGCCTGGCATTCCTCACATTCACAAGTTGTGATTAATACACATCTTGTCAGAGGTGAAGGAAGGGTTTGGCAATCAGATAAATCTGTGCCAGGACCGAGGCTTGAACCCCGGACCCTCAGCACAGAAGTCTGACACCTTAACCCTAGACCACCAGGTCACCAATATAATAAATAAAATACATAATAAATAAAATACATATATTATCGGGGTGCTGAGAGTGATTTGTTAAAAGAGAACAAGGTACCGGTATAAGTGCAGTATATTAATTATTTATTAAGAAAGGAGATAGGAATAGGTGTACAAATTATAGTGGGATAACGCTGGTGCACCACTGTAAAAAATATATGAGAATATTCTGGAAAAGAGATTACGAAATAAATGAAAGAATGGTGGAGAGAGGAACAATACAAATATAGGGAGCAAAGCTCTACAGTAGACTCTTGATCTTTTCCATACGACATCCGACAGAAAGAAGGTATGAGTTTGGGAAAGACTAGGTAGTGGTATTTATGTATGTGAAGAAGGCATATGATAGCATGGATAGAAATAAAGTTTGGATAGTGATGGAGGAGGGAAAAGTGGAAAGAGGATGGAAAAGTTGAAAGAGAAGTTGTAATGAGAGTGGAAAGGATGTATGGGGATAACAGGAGTGATGTTAGGACGGAAAGTGGAACGACAGAATGGTTACAAATTTTAAAAAAATAGTTGAAGCAGAGAAGTGCCCTTTTACCACTACTATTTGTAATATTAATGGAAATTGTTACGAATAAAGTCACCGGAAAACTCGGGGAGGAAAGAATAAAAGCCATGATGTTTGCCGATGACTTTATGATATAGGTGAAGAAGGAAGAGGAATTACAGGAACAGCCAAAGGCATGGAATGAGAAAGTAGAAGAGTGTGAAATTAAATTTAACGTGACGAAGTTTAAAGTGATGGTAATGATAAGAAAGAGGATAAGGACTTTAAGTTAAATAGGTTGGATGGAGTAGAGCTGAGAAAAGTACAAAACTAAGCGTGATGGAGGTGAAAGGTGGAAGTAGAGAGGATCTAATGAGAAGAAAACCGCAGGGAAAGTTGTTCTATAGGTTTGTAAGAGACCTGCTATGGAGAAGAGAAGCGTCCTTGGAGTGTAAGGAAGTGCTGTACAGGGCGTACTTTGTACCTGTTTTCACATATGCACCAGAATATGGGCATTGAAAGTAAGAGAAACTAGGAAAGTGGAGGCAATAGGAATGAAGTTTGTGAGGAGCATGTTAGCTGTTACTAGGAGGAACAAGATTAGGGTTGAAGTTATCTGGGAAAGAGTGGGGGTACAGGGAATACATGAGATAGTAGAGGAAGTAAGGCTGTGATGGTATGGACATGAAATGAGGATGGGGTTGGAGAGGATGTCAAAGAAAATTATGGAAATGAAGTATGTAGGAAAATGAGCACAAGGGAGACCAAGAAAAGATTGAAGGAGCAGATAACAGAAAGTTAGCAAGTGAGAGGGGAAGAATGGAAGCGATTAAACGAGGAAGTATGGTGGAAGGATATAATAATATGGAGGCATTTTACTAAACTGACCCGGCCACAATCTAGAAACTGTTGAACATTATTATGATTATTATTATTATTATTATTATTATTATTATTATTATTATTAGTATTAGTTTCCGAAGTTCTTTAGAAGGAGGGGATCTACACATTATATATTTGATGTTGAACAATTTGCTATAAAAATATTTTTAAATGAATAATTATCTGTACCATATACTAATTATGCAGAATAAAGGCTAGACCCATTATATTGTATTGACGTAGTCTCACTAATCACTATTTTGAAGTAGTTCTACAAGTCTTTGCTTTGAAGGAGTTACACTTATAAATGTATTGAAGTAGTTGCATCATTCACCATTTCACTATATTGAAGTAGTTAAGCTATTCACTATAGTAAAATATTTTCACAAGTTAATATCTTGAGATTGTTCAACTATTCAATGTAATGAAATAATTCCACTAGTCATTATATTTAAGTAATTTCACAAGACACTGTTTGTAAACAGTTCCAAAAATAAGTCTTTAAGTACTTCCACAAGTATTTTTTTAAATTAAGATTTTACTAGTCCCTGTCGTCAAGTACTTCCACAAGTAGCTTTTTTGAATGAATATTTCAGTAGTCACTGCGTTGAACTTATTCAAAAAGTAACTTTTTTTAAATTTAGATCTCAATAGTCCCTATTTTGAAGTACTTCCACAAATAGCTTTTTTGAATTAATCCCTAGTCCCTGTTTTAAAGTACTTCAACAACTAGCTCTTTTGTTGACTTACAATTTTACTAGTCCCGGTCTTGAAGTACTTTAATAAGTAGCTTTTTTTTAAATTCAAATTTCATTAGTCCCTGTCTTGAAGCAGTTTTACCATCATGTTTTCCATAATAATGTCAAACCTTACAGCTTGAAAATAAATTAAAGGTCCCCTCTTAATTCCCGGCGACTTCCATCTCCCTCAGATTGACTACACTTCTACCTTCAAGTTGAACACTCCGCCGCTAGATGTCTTAGCCAGCCACACTCTCCCCGACCGGACGTGACCTTGTTCCTGGATGGTAGTCGACTGACTAATCGATATGCGATCCGTCGAGACGCATCTTGGGGTTAAACGCGTGCCTACGACAACATTATCTCCAAGACGTTACGTATCCGGAATATTTAAAGAGCAGTTGCCCTCCTTGGAAGATAACCCACTTGAAAGGATCAGACGTCTAGTCTTGGGTATAATGAACCCCCTGGAGGTTGAATTTCAAATTATCTACATCCCTTGATTCGGTAATCTTGAATAGTTATCGTAGACATACAATTTTCAAATAATTATTTTTTAATATCTGTTATCTAATTCAGTGCGCCTTACTCATAAATCAAAAGGGTTAAGGATTAAAAAGCAGGGTAGGATTTAGAGGAAACATACATTTTATTAAAGGAGATAGAAAAAAATATCTTTAAATACCAGGAAAATCCCCAAATCCTGACCTCCCCATAATTGAAAAATCAAACTAGATGAGCTTGACGTTTAGACCGCTAGCCCAGCGATCGTATCAACCACAACCTCCCTTCCAAATCTTAGAACCCACTCGGGCTATAAGGGTACAATTATTATTGATAACCAGCAAAAATGTGCGTAAACTGCGCAATACCTGGGTAAAAATAGAAACAAATATTACATTTTCGATAAAGACTTTGTATAAACAAGTTGTTTACAACATTTTTCAGCTGACGCCCCCCTTGGTAGATAATCTAATTCGCACGCCCCCTCTCCCATTATTATTCCAGTTATTTATAAAAAAATATTCTTTCTTTCCCCTTTTTTATTCTATACAAAAATCAATTTAAAATTGACAGAATAGTGGTAGAAAAAAGACAGAAGATTATTGGAATGGTTGGCAACTGTTATGTTTTTAATATCTTCAGTTTTTACATAATTTTTAAATTTATTTCCTCACTGTTCCTTCCACCCCGTGAAAGTACTTCACGTCCACCAGGTTGGGAACCAATGGTCTAGACTAAGGAAAACCAATATCTCTATCAAATGAATAAAGCACAAAGAGAGGTAAATTTTTGTTTAAAAAAAATTATCAGAAAATGGAAAATTTATAACATAAATATGAGGCCTTCATATTTACAAATTTTTTAGAAAACTTAAACAAAGACAAAATTATCTGTTACAATTTCGCCTCATAGCCTCTACGGTTCCAAATATCCGTCNACTTCCGGTAAAATATTTGTAGTAATAGCGGTTGCATAACTTCAGGTTAAATCATTTCTTTTATATTCCTCAATTGTCAATTTAGACTCATAAAATAGGTTGACATTGGCTCTGACCAGGATATACATTTTTGTATTTAAGATACATATATATATATATATACACACAGGAGGGTGTTCGGAAACTCAATGCCCAAACTGCGTACATAGTTTGTTTGAACCAAAAGTAATACAAAATCCCTGTACACTTACATCCGGGAAACTATACTAATACCATAAAGTCGTGTTCAAAGTTTCAGCGTACAGCGCCGGTAGAGCAAAGCTGTGGACCAATCCGTGCACACCAAGTTGCATAGAAAGTAGGCGCGTGGCACTGTATTTGTAATAATGGCAAGTACTTTTTGTGATTTAGCGCCGTTAATGATGTCCCCCATAACGTATTCCAATTTCTAGATGGAATGGTGTGTTGTTTACTATTAATCGTGGTATGTTCTGTTGCCGTGTTTCAAGATGTCGACGTGTGCAGTGCCACGCGCCCAACTCCTATGCAACCGGTTGTACATGCATGCTTGCACAGCTTTGCTATCCCGGTGCTTTACGCTGAAACTTTGAACACAAATTTAATAGAATTAGCACAGTTTTCCGGATGAAAGTGTATAGAGGTTTTCTTATTACTTTTGGTTCAAACAAACTATATACGCAGTTTGGTCATTGAGTTTCCGAATACTCTGTATATACTAATGCTAAGAAAATATTAACTAGCAGAAGGTTCTTTATTGCAAGCATTAGTTGAACGTAGCTAATGTCAAAATATTCAGTATAATTGGTCGCTTATCCCTCTACCCTAGATAAAGTGTACATTAAATATGCCAATAGAATAATGATGAGTAAGGTAGAATTTAGAGGAAGTATACCCGCGTTTGCGTGTAGAGAAATAATTCAGGATAGAACACCCACCAGTATACCCAACCGGGATTCAAACCCCGATCCTACCGTCACCTGCAAACTAGGCCAACACAAGAGTGACACGTTAGACCATACGACGTCCTATGTGGGTCTTCTATTTAGACATTGTAGTATTTTGAAAAATGTTTTCCGAACTGCAGTGTATGTCTTACTAAGGGGTTATTCGAAGAATTTCACAGAACCATATTGTTAAAAAACTATTATAAAATAGGAATCATAATTAGAATCTAATAAATAATTATAAAATGCAAAATTGAATCAAAATTATAAATTCTAATCTGAGCAAAATTAATAATAAATGTTTACGTTTAAGAGAACTTATATATCACAAAAAATTGTATAGACTGAATGAATTAATATAAAATTTACTAGTATTAGTCTTGATATAAGAAAATACTGATCTTGTAATTCAGAAACAGGTTTTTACCTTTAAAACTAAAAAAAAGGATTAATACTAAATCTTATCATTAATTCCAAAAATTAATATTTTTATTGAACTATTATCTGAATAGATCTAATTATTACAATAATAACTATTATAAAAATAACCTCTTTAATATTTTAAATCAACCCTTAGCAATCTTTCAAAAATTATAATTTGAATAATAATATGAACACACCAATGTAAAATTATTTTGCAAATCTATTAAATCTGATAACGTCAAAATATGGTTCAATTTTTTTTTATCACATTTATTTCCCTCTGTCAATGCTTTTTTTAGCTTACCACTTTGAATTTATTAAAAATGTGAATGTCGTTCTATACTTTAAAACATATTTGGTGTCTGTTTTCATTTTAATTAATGAATAATTGGAAAGGGTATGTTGGGTAGGTCATGGTCCCAAAAGGGAAAAGTGACTGGTGAAGGTTTGAGAAAAACATATTAAAGGGTTATTTGTCGCAACCCAATTATAACATATTGACTTGTCAACGACTGTCTTTCTATACTAGAGGTTATTTTTAAAGTGTTTATTTTATCATGTGCTTAATCTATATTTTTCCCTCTCTCTTTTCTTCTCCTTTTCTCTTATTTTCTGGCTGTCTTTCTCTTTCCCCTGATGAATTTTGTTACAGATTTCCTTAATACGGACTCTTGTATAGTAATAATTGTTGACCCCGGTGGTATTTGGATGAAGTTTTCATCTCGGGAACCGATGTTCGTGGGTTCAAATTCAGCCGGGATTGAGGGATTTTTCTCGAACGATAAAAATAGGTAGCACAACTTCCTACATATAAAGTAAAGCCGTCGGTCTCAAGTCCATTGTGGAATGTTAAAGAATCCTAGAGGATATGTAAGAATACCTTTCCCGGCAAACTTGGTGGGCTCTTTCATTCTTGCTCATATTAATTATCTTGTGCTGATATAATCAGTCGTTTCAGAAAGTGTACGTTAAAAACCTCAAGTTTAATAATTTTTTTCATGTGTTCACTCTCTTTTTTCTCTAGCTTTTCCTCTCGTGTTGCGTATTGCTTGAATAAGGGCTTTTAGACGGGAACTAAGCTAAACGAGTTGATGAAAAAATGTTTTCTTTCCATTAAAATGCATCAAGAATGTATTTAATTCAACTGTTTGATCACATCAATAGACAGTACCTGTAATGGTGCATAGGCCGTTAGAAGGGTTAGGGCATGGGGAACACGTTGTATCGGGGTTGGCCTTTGACGAGGAAATGCCGGTTTTGATTACTAGTTGGGTGAATGGATGTGTGATTTTCCTACATTTCGGGGATTTCATCAGGGGTGTAATAAAGTAAATGAGGGGCTAGTGGCATAAGAACCGTAACCCCTTCGATGAAAATTGAGATTTTTGCTGAAGGTGGCATTTTATTGGGGTGGGTACCAAAGTTGCCTGCTTGGGGATAACCACTTAATACACGCATGACTATTTCAAATTATAGTTAAAGCTATACAGGCTCTGCTTTTCTGATCTATTTAGGTTTATCATCATCATCATCATCAACTGTTTCCAGCCTGTGGTCGGGTAAGTTTAGTAAAATGCTATCCTTCTATCCTTCCACCATTGTTTCTCTTTTAATTGCTTTAATTTCTCTTCTCCCCCTTTCACACTTTCTGTCATCTGATACTCCCATCCCTTTATTGGTCTCCCTTGTAGTCTTTGTCCTACATGCTTCATTTCCATCACTTTCCTATATACTTTATTTCCAACATTTTCTTTGGCATCCTCTCCTTCGCCATCCTCATTACTTGACTTTACCATCTCAGTCTTGCTTCCTCTACTATCTCATGTACTCCAACATCCTCATTACTTGACTTTACCATCTCAGTCTTGCTTCCTCTACTATCTCATGTACTCCAACATCCTCATTACTTGACTTTACCATCTCAGTCTTGCTTCCTCTACTATCTCATGTACTCCAACATCCTCATTACTTG
>CABFWB010003589.1:57548-68863 GCA_902151455.1 Timema bartmani
TGATATGTTTTAAACCACGCTGTCCCCATTTGACCAGGGTAAGCAGAACTTTTTAAACTGTACCTTGATATGTTTTAAACCACGCTGTCCCCATTTGACCAGGGTAAGCAGAACTTTTTAAACTGTACCTTGATATGTTTTAAACCACACTGTCCCCATTTGACCAGGGTAAGCAGAGCTTTTTAAACTGTACCTTGATATGTTTTAAACCACGCTGTCTCCATTTGACCAGGGTAAGCAGAGCTTGTTAAAACTGTACCTGTGATATGTTCTCCCCCACTCTGTCCCCATTTGACCAGGGTTATCAGATCTTGTTAAAACTGTACCTGTGATATGTTCTCATCAACTCTGTCCCCATTTGACTAGGATAATCAGAGATTTTCAAAACTGTACTTGTGATATATTTTAAATATCACTGTCCCAATTTGACCAATTATACCTGTTGATGGATGTCAACGTTTTATGACCCCTTAAACCAAATAAAGGTAATTTCTACAATACCGCATGTCTGTCACCCTTTTACTGAAACTAGATCCGAAACCATTTTACCGATAATACTAAAATTTAGTATCAAGAGATTTTATAATATTCTCCAGAGGATTTTTTGGAATGTGCTCTTAACCCTAAAATCAGGGTTAGGTATTATATTTAAGGGCAAATGGAGATAATTTTTATCCAGGCATTGTTTGACATTACATAAAAAAAAAAGGTACGTCTCATTATCCTATGAATAGTATTTCGAGAATACTTTACATAAGCGAACTATTTCAATTTTAATCAGATCCTCGCAACTCTTTGAAATATTAATAACTTTTAAATAAACAAACTTTTATTTGAAAGGATATTTTATAAAATAAATATTTTCCGAGTTGTAAGCAATTCTCTAAATAGAGCTTTGGCAAATTGTGAACTTAAAATGCACAAAACCAATAAAATGTATCTGTAACAATTTCATTCAAGTATGCTCTTTGGTTAGATGTGATGGTTGTTTTATTTACCCCCACTATGTATATATAGCAATTTATATTATTTGGTTACATCCGACAACTTAGCACCGATGGTAGCGTGTTTCTTTACTAAGTAAAGGGTCCCGGGTTCAATTACCGGCATAGCCAAACAAATTATTATTGGTGAAATGTGGGTGTATCCTTTCACAGTGATGAATCAACGACCGGGGAACTGGATGTTGTTCCTGTCCTTTTCTTAAGTTAGATTATAAGACATGCATTTGAAGCTACGACAGGTGGTAGTGGAAAATATATGGATTAAATAAAAAAACAGCCCATAGGATGGAAACAGTAACGGATGTAAAAATAAAAGTATTTAGATTCACATATTTTATGAGCTATAAGAATAATTTATATAATGGAGAGAGAAAGAATGTGTGGGGAACTGCACCAGTTACTTAGGTTCATTACTGTACATGTAGGCCC
Organism: Timema bartmani; assembly: GCA_902151455.1. NCBI lineage: Eukaryota > Metazoa > Arthropoda > Insecta > Phasmatodea > Timematidae > Timema > Timema bartmani. Next base: position 58,982 of record CABFWB010003589.1, read on the forward strand.
GTGATATTTTGTTTGCATCCTCTATATTTGTAATCCTTAATGCCGGAATCATTGATCGCTATCATCCTGACAGTCAGTTTTAGCGAGTGTCAATCAATTCGATCATAAAAGAGAGTGCATAGGTGTTATTATTATGTGTGACATTTGTTAGTCGAAACATCAGCCTTTCACTTTTTATATAGGACTATGCTCGTTACATAATACAAAACATGAATCTCTTATAATACCTATCGTCGACAAAACGTTGTTAATAATAATAATAATAATAATAATAATAATAATAATAATAATAATAATAATAATAATAAAAACTTTGAGTAAAAATAAATAAATGATACAGTGCACCCTTCAGACTTTCTCTCTCTCTCTAAACTTAAAATAGAGATAATTTCTAAAAACTAGTAGGTTTGGGGAAAGGAAATAATAATTATTGTGGCAGAAACAGTCCTACAAAGAGCACTGATGCAATAATATAAATTGTCAAAGAGACATCTAGAAAAGAGGAAGAAATCTGTCAACAAAAGAGCATAACAATCAATTTTATTCAAAGACATTAATAAAATATATGATATATTAGCTTATAGCTTGGAAACTATCGGCATTTTAAAAATATGATTTATTTCAAATAAAAGTTTTTTAATTGTAGCTAGTACTACAATATTATAATGGTACAAATCTCAAATTGTTGCGGAAATTTTTGCTCATGTAAATTACCTTTAAAGTCATTTTCATGAGAAATTATGATTACATCTGGTTTGTTATGTTTAGCAGTGCCTGGATAGAAAATTTAATCAAAATTGTTAATGTGGATATTGAGAAAATAGTTTTTTCTTTATTTTTGTCCGTCAATAAAGTACCTTTTATTTTAGGGAAATTTATCAAATTTAAAAGAAAAATCTTTGGGGAACCTTTTGTAAGCCCTAGAGACCAAGTTTCAGCCAAATAGGTAAAATGGTTTCGGCTCTTGGCCGAGAGACAGACAGACAGACAGACAGACTGACAGACAAAAGGAAGAGCAGGTTTTAGGAAAAGCTGTTCAACTACTTACTTAAATCTCTCGCGTCCAGTAACATTGAACAAGCTTGATTATAACTCTCCTTTATTTGCATAGATTAAGCTTTTTTTTATCATATATATATCATATTTATACTTTTACAATAATTACTATGTAGGAGGAAAAAAAATTAATAGTAGCCTATTTTTTAGCACTCATTAAATTCAAATAATTTCTATTGTTTTGATGATTTTTTCTATAATGAACAAATAATGTTTTTAAATATATATTTGATATGTACTTTACAATAGGTATTTTTTTATATTTGTTTTAAAACACTTATAAATAAATTCAAAATAAATTTAATTGCAGATTTTAGTCCAAGGGCGTAGAGTTCCGTTTTACTATTTTACTATACTTTTATCCAATAAAAGTCTTCTCATGGACTCCCCTTGAGAGCCCCTTCAAGTTCCAGGGGGGTCCGGAACCCCCAATCCATCAACTCCCACGCCTTTCTATGCCCTTAGCGTTCACATAGATTAGTCCGACAAGGAATAGAGATAGAGAATATTATAACTCTCTTCTTTTATAATTATGTACGATTGTAAAAGATAAAGAATCTTTTCCGCTGCTGTGCCAAGTTATGTGTTCGTATTCTTAAGTGTTTTTTAATCAACCTAAATTAACATGAACATACAGTAATTTTGCCCCCACCTCCAGACAAAAAACGTTTTGGCACCCATGTGACCAACTCTTACACAATCAATTATTAGATATCTTCATAGCTCCCACATGGAATAGAACCAGGGTCCTCCTAGACTTAACGTTGACCCCTTTAACCACTAACTCATAAAATGCTTTGCTTTCAAAGTAAATCCTACACTTTAAACGTCATTCAAAATAACACAACACATCAAGCAATTAATATCTTAATACAATTATTGAATAGAGAAGGGAAAGAACAAAGGAAATCAAGGAATAATTACATGAATAGGCATTTTTTGTATTCAACTCTGTCCTTCCCAAGTGCCATTATCACATATTCCTCCCCCCTCCCCCAAACTCCTCTTTCCCAAAACTCAATTTTATCCTTTCACCCAAAGCTGAACCACTCAACCCCCCCTCCCTTTTCGGCATCCAGAGAGGCGTACAGATAACGAAACTCCGATTTACATGAATTTTCATTCAATTTTTTCCCCCCGACATTTTTATATATAGGCCTTATACATATAGCTTATCTACGATTGGAGTGTAGCTAGGTGAATGCTAGAAGAAAGTTCTTTATTTCAAACAGTGGCTCTAGTATTATTAGAAACATTTGATAACATTTTTATTTATTGATTCTATGGTATTACTAAACAATTAAAAATAATTTCCAAATTGGTTTAAATTAATTACTTTCAACTAATATTTTCATCCGGCCCCGTGGCGTGGGTGTCAGTGAACCTGTCTACGAACCGGGCTTGATTCCCGACTGGTACCTTGGGTAATTTTCTCTTAAAATAAGTAATTCCAATGGTCATCAGGGGCTGATAAATTGGGCTTCAGTTAGGATTTACACTCCCACTGGCCCACAGCTCCATATTCACATCATCTCATTACGGGTACGGCGTGTGGACAACCTCCATAGGTGTTCAATGGTCAACGTTTTGTTTCACCAGTGACAAATAGTTGACACATATGTGACCGAACTGGATGCTATGTCCCTCCCAGTGATTAATGCGATACGATAAGAAAAAAGTTAGAAATAAAGGATTATCTATTAGATATCACTATTTTACTTACCAACGCTGCTACCGTAGATGAGATATACTCTCTATTCTCTTTCAGTTTTTATATTACTTTGTTTTTTATATGTGTGTTATGCTTGAATTTTTTTTAATTCACTCTCAATTTTAATTTTTTTTTTGTTTGGTTTGGTTTTTGTTTAGGCCTACCAGAGGATTTTTTTTTTTTGTGGAAGGGGGAATATTTCGTTAAATCTACACATATCTTGTTTTTGTTATCATATTTATTTATTGTGTGCGTGTTATTCTGTTGAACTGACGTGTAATCAGGTTTATAATTAACAGTCTAGAACACGCTTCTGGAATTCCTTGTGTAAATATTGCGAAGCTCAGCGAACCATCATTAGCTCAGGTTGGGTGGGAAAGGAATATATAGAATAGACCAACACCCTGGGAGGCTTTGTTAGTTAAATATAAATCCCTTTTACACGAATTTATTTAATGTATTTCATCCGTTACAAACAAAGACAGAATAAAGCCTACAACTTGGAAAAATAATAAAATATTAAACCTTTTAACGGTAGCACTACTTTACTGTATTTTGGAGGAAATAATTGGAATCGAAGATTTTCAGTTAATACAAAATACAGTGTTTGTTTGTGGATAAACCAGTATGTCGGATAATATTGATCCGGACAGATGGGCTTACAGTGATAAATAATAAATTTACAACATCATAAATCATTCATTTTTTTAAATGCAATGATAACATTTATTTTATATTATATATTTAAGTCCTAAACTATGTCACAAAACCACATTAAAATTGAAGTTGTACAATTTAAATGCTTTAAATGTGTACACTAACCTTCCTCTGCATGACGTCATAGGAGGATTCATACATGGGAGCATTGGTGTTCCAAGTTCACTGACAAAAGGAATGTACTGTACCTGCCGTAATATAGAACACCTAATAAAAATAACTACTTACCTAAATGACTCAAGGAGATCGAATAATGGAATCACTGGTATTCATTTTATGTTCTTGTACGAAGAAAACAGTTTACTCTCAAACCGAGTAGCAAAACTACAGTAAATTAAAGTTGTTTGATTTAAAAGTTTTAAAGACTATATAAATATTGTGTGTCAACCACGGTGTTCGAATCCAGAACCGATATTCTTGGAATCAAACCCAACCAAGGTCGACAGATTTTTTTCTTGACCGATACAAATCCGTAGCACAACTTCCTTCGGAGGGGAAGTAAAGCCGTAGGTTCCATGTCGCTTGTGGCTTGTAAAAGAACCCTGGAAGGTTTGTGAATATACCTTTCCCGGCAAAATTGTTAGGCCTTTTCGTACTCGCTCATAGAAATTCAGTTTGGAAGGCAATGGAAACTACCACACTTCATAAACTCTCCTAGTACATGGGGTTTCTAACAGATGGTGCAGGCAGCACTAGCGAGCCAAAAGCCAAGTGCATGCTCAGCTCCAGATAGATATAAATCACATAATATCAACCTTCGGGTTGTTGATTTAAGAATAAGAAGAAAATATAATGTTAATAACTAAATGGCCAGAAGGTTTGGAGTAGTGGTTTATAATATCGATCCTCACCTGGGAGTTTGGGGTTTAATCCCGACTGTCGGTAAGCTTGCCCAAGTCAACTTTATTTCTTGTATAAGTCACTTTTTTTTAGCAAAGCTGAGTGGCAGTTAAGACTTTTAGTGATTTTTGTGAAACTCTACATATCAGGATCTTTTTTTTTTTGACACCTCAACCACATTTTTATGATCTCGAAAACCCTGTCCACACATTCATATCAACTTACTAATACATGTTGTTCGAAATCTCATGGCCCAAACTACAGCTATACCTTGTTTGGATCAAAATTAATACACAATCCCTATACACTTACATTCGGAAACCTATACTAATACCATTAAATTGTGTCCAAAGTTTCAGCGTACAGCTCTGGGAGAGCAAAGATGTTCAAGCATGCGTGTACAACAGGTTGCATAGTAGTAAGGCGTGTGGCACTACACGCCTCAACATCTTGGAGCACAGCAGTAGAACATACCACAATAATAGTAAACAACAAATCAGTCCGTCTAGAAATGCGAATACGTTCTGAGGGTCGTCATTAACGGTCCTACATTACAGAAAGTGCTTGCCATTATTACATATGCAGTTCCGGGCGCCTTATTCCTATGCAACTTGCTGTACACGTATGCTTGACAGCTTTGCTATCCCGACGTTATACGCCGAAACTTTGAACACAATTTAATGGTATAAACATAGGTTTCCGAATGTAAGTGTACAGGAATTTTGTACTACTTTTAGTTTAAAATCGCTATTTGTTCAGTTTAGGCTATGAGTTTCCGAACACTTTGTATATCGTGTATATTAAAAATTTGTAAAATTGATATGATAATCCAGCTAGTAAATAATTGTATTAAAAAAAAAATTTGGTTGTGTAGGACTAGATATATCACCGTAGATACATTATTATTCTCTGAAATTAAGGTTTTCCTTGAAAATATTAGTTAAAATTTTGGAATTTTTAGTGTATATTTTGGTGTACAAGCTTTTATTTACAAATCAAATTATGACTGGTTTTGATTAACCCACTTCAGTGGCCGAATGCTCTAAAGGCGTCACAATTGTGTTATAACTGGCCTGCTGAAGACGGGGATATCGGGTTTCGAATCTCTGTCGGGGTATACTGAGGGTGATTTTTCCTAAATGTTTTACAACTTTTCCTCTATGCAAATGCCTGTAGATTGACTCTAAAATTATTAATACCTAATCGCTACCCCATTATAATAATTATAATATTTGCGTATAGCCTAACCAGGCAGTAAGCTACAGGTAAAAAAAAGTGTCTGATAAGTAACTTCAGGAATCACTGTCTAAAGAAACCTCTTCACGTTTCAAATAGATAAATAATTATATTTGTTCGTAATTAACACGATGTGACGTCAGCGTGTTGGCTTTTAAAGACAAACTCAGGAAAACCAAACCGCTATCTTTGATAAAAGTACACAAACCATATTTCACAACGATATATGCTTGGGATTGACATAAATCTAACTTGGACTTTTATACTAGAAGGTAGAAGCGTTACTGACCGAGTTTAAGATATCGGACCAATTAAAACGGTCATCTGTCACAGATGATTTAATTTATTTCTGCTCCCATTAAGAACTCTTCACCAATTATATACCATAATAGACTCCTCGTTTCTCTTTAACGACGCTCTCTATTGTCATCTATATTTTCAGGAGTTTCAGAGTGGCATTGTGAAGAACTAGAAGGGAGACAACAATAGTTTGTTGAACATTTCCTAAAATTAATAAATTACATTTTCATTTTCAAGGAAACAGTAATCAATGTGTCCTTTGTGTTTGACCCCCCCGTACCCCTACATTCCCCTCACCACCGATGCCTATCAATACAGACAAGAAAGCGAAGGCGCGGCAGCAGCCAGCATCTCTTGGTCCACACACAACGGCAGATGAAGGATGCTCTCTTCATCAGGCGCAGCTAAGCTGCAGGGTAATGAGATTTCCTCTCCTCTTCCCAAGTCTATCTTCGCTCTTTTTATTCATCTTTCGTCCCTCCCACACACTTTCTTTCCTCCTTTCCTTTCAGCTCGTTTCCTTTCTGCCACAGTCCTGTAACCTAGGTAAACACGTTTTACTGGGGTAGCCTACGCTTGCGCGCGCATGCACACACACACACACACACACACACACACACACACACACACACACACACACACATACCACTGGCGCGGACCAGCGGTCGGAAGGTAAAAGTTTTTAGTTTGAAACTATATTCGCGTAAATGCAAATATCTCGTAAATAAACCAGTGAACTCTCAATTAGCGCTAGTGTAGCAGTTTTAAGTGATACGGTGGCCATGTTTTGGCACAATTGTGTATTCTGGCTAATAGACAATTAGCTACCCGCAGCTGGTTTCGTTTGCAATAATTTTATTAATAATACAAGTTAATATATGATGGTTCCTTATTACTAAGTTAGTTTGGATCTGGCAATGTTCAATTAGTTATGGGTTCCCGTAAGCTTCTAGTTGTTGGTAAATACTTCATAATCTCTAGACATATCCACAGTATTAAGTTTGTCAAAAATCAAACCAGTTGATTGCATTAATATAATATGAATACATCACATCGCGTGTTTTGCGTTGGATGTATTTTTAAATGGTTTATTTAGCAGACTAACTAACAACATTCTCCTTTTAACTTTGTACTCTCGGGATCGCCTTGTTAATGGTTAGGTTGAGGTAGTGTTTCAAAGAGCCGTTTCACACGAGGCAACTATCATCGGTCAACTATCACTCTGTTGATTAACATAGAGGTAGGTTTGGGAGTTTTACACGAGGCAACTATCATCGGTCAACTATCAATCTGTTGATTAACATAGAGGTAGGTTTGGGGTTTTACACGAGGCAACTATTATCGGTCAACTATCATTCTGTTGATTAACATAGAGGTAGGTTTGGGGTTTTACATGAGGCAACTATCATCGGTAAACTATCACTCTGTTGATTAACATAGAGGTAGATTGGGGGTTTTACACGAGGCAACTATCATCGGTCAACTATCACTCTGATTGATTAACATAGAGGTAGGTTTGGGGTTTTACATGAGGCAACTATCATCGGTCAACTATCACTCTGTTGATTAATATAGGGGTAGATTTGGGGTATTACACGAAGCAACTGAGTTGTCCGCCCCATCAACAGTCGCTAATAAGTTGCCCACTATTGCCCGTCAGGACAATTATCGCACATTACTTGGTTAATCGTGTGTTTATATGGTGACATTCACATGGGGCAATAATTATTGCTGGACAGTACCGTACCTAAAGTGGTGCCAACCTCCAAGCACCTGTTGAATTTTATTCGTGGTACGGAAGGTTTTCTGGTTATTTATTGTCGGTTTGTTTTTGAGTGCATGGTTACATCTTGAACCATGATTTTGAGAAGAGTTTACCGGAATTATTAAATATCGATGATTTTATATCTCAAACGGGATAGTAAAGAGGGAATACCTGAGAAGATATCATCAGGAGATTTGTTACGGGCTTTGATGAAAAGACGCAAGATGAAAAAAAAATACACTTGATAAGTGTCTGCCTTCAGAATTTATTCTCTCACGTTTCTGAGAAGTTCATCAAAATACGTCAAGACATCGGAAAATACTTAGAAAATGTATCATAATTTAATCAAAGATCTTCATAATTATTATAGAAGAAACCCTTTCCAAACGTTCACTAATATAAGGATGTTCATAAAATATCCGCACTCATCTTGTGATTTTCCTTCGACTTCGCCTTCTCATTTAGGAGCAACCAAAAAAAAAGAACCTCGTCCTCCAAATCTATAATCACAACTGACCTGTTTTTTTCGTGTAGGCCCTACTCTGGTTAGGTTGGTACTTATTTTTCTGTTACAGAATGAAAGTTGACCGGTGATTGTTGCCAGGCAATAGTTGCCTCGTGTGAAACGGCTCTTACCGTAGCTTATGTATGGTCAACCTCATTATTTGCGTGTCTTTGTGGAATTTTGTTAACATTTTAGAAAACATTCTAAAAATGGTTTGAAGTAAGGAGTGGATATAATTAGATGTTAAGACTTAGATATATTGTTCTCAAAATTATATATAAAAATTATTTTAGTTAAATTAAGGTACTAAGTTGGTAGATGTACTAAAGTGATGTTGCAAGACAAATATATGATTACGATTTACTTCCAATAAAAACATATATCAGAATATGAACATTAAACATAAAATTACTAATTAATCATCAACTAAGCTACACATTATGTTGACAAAAATCTAAAAATATATCAATACACTTTAAGATAGTTGTACAAAACTTACGGATAAAATATGTAGTCTGGACAAAACACTTTAATAAGTCCGAATAAATAATGAATTAAAAAGTATAAATTCTTTTAAAAGTTTTGTTGCTTACTTTCTCTATGAATGGACCACCTCGTTCCTTGTTGTATGTGAATCTTTGTGGAAATATTCTTGCTCAATGTATTTATTTATGGCCCAATTAAATTTTGAGTATAATTTACACGAGACAGCCACTTGGCTTTAGTTCCTCTGGTAATATATTTACAATATATATTAGATGGGGACATAATGAAATCGGGGAGTTTTAAAATGAACTCTTGTTTGTTCAATAATCTAATCTTTTCACTAAATAGAAATACGACGTTGCTTGTTTGATGAATTAAAAACCAACCATTTAGATTTTTTTTTCCTATTATAGATATACTTATGCCTCTATTTATATTTTTAATCAAACCATGGCAGGAAAATCTCTACTAGACATTTTCTTGAATAAACCAAATAGTCTGAGTTATAGAAGATTTAAATATAATGCGTCCACAAAAAAAATTTATTTCAAGATAAAAAAAATGTGACGTTGTAAGACCAGTTTAAGAATTATTTAAGATCTTATAGTTTTTGTATCAAAGTTATATTTTTAAAGCTCGCCGAATAAAATGTAAATACATTAACAGGTGACACCCTATCTTGACTTGCTTATACGTCACGGCTGGTTGACGTCGTTTAAGCTGCGTGCCGTGTAAACTTATTGCTGCATTCTTACCACTACGAAGCGCTACTGATAGAAATGACACCATAGTGACGTAAATAACTAACTAGGACTTTGCCATAGACAGTATATTACAATCAAGTCGTACGAGCGGGTATTTGTCTGGACGATTGTCTCACACAGAATACGTCTTGTTTCTGCGTCGCACCCTGAACTAATTTCATCGCTCAAAGAATCCTTATGAAGCAGAACAAGGCATTAACTGACTTGACTGTAACCACGTATGGCTTCATTCAGAGGAGACACAAAATAATTCTAATTGGGAAAGGGCAGTCTGACCCCTGTGGCTGGGTTAGTAATTAAGATCACTTGTTCATTTTACTCTCTTGTATATACAAATTTTTTTTAGCACTGCGTCTTACTACCCGTTCGGGCTTAAGTACTAATCACATTAATGATTTGATGGATAAGTAAGGCTATATATAATAAGAAGAGTAGGTCTACCCGCATTCGTGTGGAGAGAGAGTGGACAAACATTTTGGAAAAAACTATCCTCAGTCAGTGG
>CABFWB010003590.1:0-21193 GCA_902151455.1 Timema bartmani
TTACTGCAGAAAAAAGTCTTACAACCCCGTCTTTTTTACATGATGTGAGTCAATTTTCATTCAAGATGATTTTATAATTTTTTATCTTTTTATAATAATTTTTGTTTAGATTTCGGGGGTGGGGGGACTTCAGCCCCACGAGCCCCCCTGGATACGTGCCAATTTTAAGCCATTTATGTTAAATCCCTAACACTATCGACATTTTACAAATACATAAATGTTTCCAACCCACATTTGCCATAATGGGAAGATAATGTAGACAATGAACTTTGTATCCTCTTTTCTTGTTTGGTTCCTGGCGGGACTGCAACTAAGATGATGAGGGTTTTTTTGGGAGGGGACATCTATTACTTCCCAAGCAGATGTTCGTAAATCAATGCTAGATTTATCAGAGCAAACATTCATCAGAATGCAAGAGTTTAGTTGTTAAAAGCTTCATTGCAAGGATAATTTTTAGTTTACATTTGTAAAGCACGTGTTTGAGTTTGTCGTGTGCATTTATTACGATTCTTTATTCATATTTTTAAGTAATTTTTTGAAAATTTGAAGTAATTCTTTTAGAATTTTAAAGTCATTTTATAGGTAATTTTTTGATAATTTTAAGGTAATCAAAATCCGGTCCTTGATCACAACACATTCAGTGATTTTTGACGTACCCAAGTTAGGGAAACACTGCTTTAGATTGACACCCTAATAAACAAGTTGTCAGCGGCAGAGCAAGAATACAACCAAGACGTGTTCCTGGACCCTCCGGTGTGGTAGGCGGACCAGTAATACCAGACCGCTCTGGTCGAGTGGACAGAGCAACGAACCCCCTACAGTTACCATGACAACCATCGATACTAAGGGGGGAGGGGGGGAACTGGGTTGATCCCCGTTTAGTTAATGGAAACGCCGGAACTTAAGTTTCCAGTGTGGCTAGGCCTAATAACCCTGAGGTATTAGGTGAGCGGTAAGCACTCCTGTATGGACTCTTTTCTAGTTCTCTTTGTATTCTAGTCTCAGGAGTCAACCAATCTCCCAGTTGACGAATGACAAGCCGTTCAGGTCGAATGGGGGATTGCCTTACGTCCGCGGTCCGAATATCGACTATATCAGTGATTTCCAACATGGGGGTCGTGGCGTTAATCCGGAAGGGTCGCAAGCTTTGTGAAGATTATAACCTTATACTGTATTTACTCTTTTACGAGATTTTGATGACTATAGTAAAGATCAAAATTCAAATAGAAAGAGAATATGTTGGTTATCTTACTCCGAGTGCATGTTTGCCGACACAGTTAACTGCAGCAGCAGCCTCATATTTGGGTGAGTAGCACTGCAGGCTCTCGCTTATTTCAAATGCAGAATATCCGCCAAGCTCGTCATTCTCTTCTGTGAGCTCTCGTTCGCTTTCGGATAAAGGCCGAGTGTTCGCGAAGCTGAATCAACCTGCTTGCTCTGAATGGTCAACCTCTGATCGTGCGTGGTGTGTGTGTATATGGCAAGCTTGTGACATTGTTGTGCTAAAGTTTTCATTTTTGTGTGTTTACCTAAGGTTCCCGTCTTTGTTCACAAAGGTGCATGTGAATTACATCATAATTAATACTGACATGGATAAATTCCTAAAAATAATATCTGTAATATGCAGCAGGGGAGAACCTTATAAAAGGTAAAAGAAAGTATATTGAAGAATTCTTGTCGTTTGGGTTCATTCGTGTTGAAAAATATGGCGAGGAGAGACCCTTGTGCTTCTTGTGTTTGTCTGTTTTACCGAAGCTTTGAATTGTCAAAATTTGCAATAAAGGTCGATGAAGCCACTGACTCAGCGAAGGATTCCCACCTCATAGCTTATGTTTGGTACATCAATAACAGATCTGTCAAAGAGGACCCATTGTTCTTCAAGCCGATTCCGGGAAGAGCCAGAGCTGAGGGACGATTTTTTTTAACAGCAAGTGAGATGAAGTGGGAAAATAGTGTTGGGTTGTGCATTGATGGTTCTCCTGTCATATCTGGAGAAAGGAGTGGTTTACAAGCTCCCGTGAAAGGGAAGGCTCCCAACGCCATTTTGACTCACTGTATGATACACAAGGATTCACGTGCATAAAAAACATTAGTACAGAACTAAGTGTGTCTTTAGTTCCATCATTAAAATAGTGAACTATACTAAGACAAGACCAATTTAATCACGTTTGTTTGCTGATTTATTAGAGGGAACAGGGGCTAAACACAATTCTCTCTAATACTACTCTGCTGCACGCTGGTTGTCACGCGGAAAAGTGCTTGCAAGGGTGTTTGAACTGAAGGATGAAATTAGTCTTTACCTAATAGACAGTGACTATCCCGGGAATAAATATAATGATAAGTTTCTTGTGCAAACTAATCTATCTTGCTTATATATTTGACAGACTTAATATTTTAACCACGTCAATACAGGGGTCTGGATCGAACATTTTCACTTCAAGTGACAAGGTGAACTCTTTTATTGGGAAACTGGACATAATTATGGCTGGCTAAGGTTGAAGAGGGTTTTCTTGACATGTTCCCAAGACAGAACGAAACTCTTGAAGAACATGACAATGTGCGGCATACCATTAAAACAATTTTTATTACCGACCACCTTAAATTGCTAAAATGATGGATTCAAAAAATATTTAAGGAACTCGTTGATGATGTCAGTCAAAATGAGTGTGTGCAAAATCCTTTTTCTGTGGAAGCAAGAAAGAGGTTGCTGATTAGTGAACAATAAAAACTGATAGACCTGCCCTCGGATCCCACAAGGGAACACAATTTTAAAACATGTGAGCTCATGCAGTTTTGGCTTCAGGCTGAAAGTGAGTACCCAGCAATGAGTGCTAAAGCGGTAGCAGTTCTCTTGCCGTTTTCCACGTCCTATCTCTGCAAAACCGGATTTTCTGCTGTGGCTGCCATTAAAACTAAATATTAGAATTGGCTTAACGTAGAGATTGATCTAAGATTAGCTATTTCTTCACTAGTGCCAAGGTTTAATAAACTCTATGCATCAATGCGGGCTCAAAAATCCCACTAAATGTGCAGCTGATACGTTTCTCTTGACATCGTTTATGTTATCTATACACCTTGTTTTTTTTAGAATTGTTTATTTAAAGTGAGTGATTAATTTGATAATAGTTATATAATAATTTTATACAATAAAAATATAGGATCCAAACGCAAGGGGTCTCAATGATCTCAGAGGCAAAAATTGGGATTGCACTCCGTAAAATGTTGGAAACCACTGGCCCTTATTTTTGCTTCAGGTGTATTAAAATACATTGTTGTGACCTTGGCCATGGTCAAGCTCTCTATTGAGCGAAATGTCAAAATACACCGTAATTCACGGGTCGGAGTGGAAAGAGATGGCCCCCGGGTTGAATAACTTGAGTATTTGTCATGGGCATAGCGGGGCATTTGAACAAGACATTTTAAATGTAGAGAAAAAGTCACGTTCAAATGCCACCATACGAAGAATATTTCAGAACTGCTGCTATTATCTTACTTACTCTATGGCATTAGGAACTCGAAAGTTCATTGCCACACTTACAAAAGTACGCCACCATATTCATAAATTGAGCTAGCGTTATCCAGTCCACCTCATTACACCCATCTCTTTCAGGTCCATTCTAATGCATCTAGGTCTTCCCAATGGTCTCTTCCCGTTAGGTTTGCAAGTCAGTAGGCCTACCCTGAACAAGGTTCTAGATTCTCCCATTGCATGGCCTACCCACCGTAATCTAGATTATAAAGGACTTGATCATCCTAAAATTGTCTTGTGATGAGTACAGGGTTTGTAACTCGTCATTATGTAACCTCTTCCACTCCTCAATAGCCCCATCTCTTTTCGGATCATATATATTCCTAAGCATATTGTTTTCGAACACCCTAAATTGGTTTTCGTCATGTAAGGTGAGATACTACGTTTCCCACGCATACAGAACAATCGGTGAGGGTTTTTTTTTTCTGGCGCCGCGTCTTACTACCCGTTCGGGTTGTACACTTATGTACTAATAACGCTGATATTTTTAGGGATGAGGAAGGTTATACTATACGAGGTGTATAAGAGGATTCCAGCCACCATCACCCGACCCATTGAAGAGTCGCTAGAGACTCTCCAGGTGACCTGGTGGTCTAGGGGTAAGCTGTCGGACTTCTGTGTTGAGGGTCCGAGGTTCAATCCTCAGTCCGGCACAGATTTATCTGATTGCCAAACCCTTCCTTCACCTCTGACAAAACGTGTATTTATCACAACTTGTGAATGTGTGGAATGCCATACCTCCACCGTGGTTCGGATTCCACGTTAAACTGTAGGTCCTCCATTTCATCTCACAATCACCCTACCATTACACATTAGCGTAAGTGCGTATAACCCGAACGGGTAGTAAGACGCGGTGCTAATAACAATAGAGACTCTCCACCATCAGCCGAGTTCTCGAGTTACCGTGTTGTCGGTTCTGTCCTGATCCATTCGTAGCTCAGTTAATTCTGCTCCTCATTGAAAAGGATGACTTGTGGATCAAAGTCGTGATCGCATGTCCAGACATCCGTTTCTTCGGGCAGTAACAGCTCTCACAGATCTGGCTGCAAGGGCTGTTGCCTATCTACACTGGAGCAAAGGGCTTGCTTCAGACACAACTCTTCTTGCAAGGGGTGTTGCCTATCTACACTGGAGCACGCGATGCTTTCGCCCGAGCTCCCCCATCCCTCCCCTACTCTACGGGGTTGACCTAGTTGGGACAACTCGACACTGGGGTGCGCGTTGAAGCGAGCCGGAAGTACTGGACCGGAAGTTTAGCAGTGTGCTATCAGCACACTCGCTGATAACGAGGGTAGCCGATCCTGATCCGTTTTATCGCCGCTCGACTACTTTTAACAGCGAGGGTGGGTGAGCGGTCAGCACGCTAGGCTCTGACCCCAAGACCCGGGTTTGTCATCAGGTTGTACAATCTTTCTGCTTCATCTTATTCCCTTTTGTTAGAGCCGAAAGCTGGTATTGGCGCCGAGAGCGTTGGGAACTGGTTCGATTCCAAACAGTGCCTTCTTTTACAGTATTTATGTGTTAATTCTATTACTTTACACTGATATCCCTGAGGGATGTTGGTATGCGTTCCCCTATGATGGCTACAGAAAGAGAACATTTGAGAAAGTCATGTAATGTTATGCTATAAGTTTCCAGGTGCTGATAATAACAGTCAAGCTAAAATATCTTAAGGCTACTAAAAGAAAAAACGTGACGTTCATCTTTCATCAGAAAATATAATATTATATCAAACATCTCAAAATATAATACCTATAATACATTTTAGCAGCTATATTAAAATATCATCGTGAACAGAGTCCAATTTTCACTGTCTGAAAGCTAGAGAAGCTACTGTATCTCATTTCATGTATTCATACGTAAAGTAATGTGACCTGTAGCAGTCACTTTTGATAGATACAGTAGCCCCATGGCTTCTTTGGTGCTGACTGACAGTTCACAGCTGACTTCTGACAATCAACATTTAGGTATATACCTAATTTTTTACTGTCAGAAGTGAGAGCTGCTAAACACATGTTTTTTGCAGATCATATGGTTCGGCGTAGGGATATATGATTTGGTCTGGTAGCTTTTCAAAGCCGTCAGCTGTCAGTCAGCACCAAAGAAGCCATGGGGCTACTGTATTATCAATAACTGTAAAATAATAAAAAATAACACTAACATGTTACCAATGTTGACGGCACGTGCTTCGGTGGCCGCACGGTCTAAGGCGTCACTCTCTCGTGTTAGACCAAACTGCCGATGACAGGGAGATCGGGGATCTAATCCCGGTCGTATGTATTGAGGGTGATATTACCAACATGGGTTTTCACTCTCCCTTCACGCAAATGGGGGTACTCTTTCTCTAAATTCAACCTTCCTCATCCTTAACTCATTAGTGTAATTATTACATATTTGTATAACCTGAACAAGTAGTAAGACGCGGTGCTTAAAAGAAGTGTTTTAATTCTAGATTGAAACTAATAATCCCCCAAACTCTCCTAAAATTGTGTTAGTTTGTTGTGTTATCTGCAAGTTTTATGAACCGAGCTGTTTATGTTATTGGTGTATTTTAGGGACCGCGCGGTTATTTCCGGTGTGTCAGAAGCGGTCTGTGTCGAGTGAGATCATATTACGTCACAACCCATGGAAGTCCCATAACTGACACTTCGAGCCCATAAAGGGTTGCTGAAGTCTATTAAGGTCGGTTCACATTACATGCGCTGTCATATCTGCCGATAGTTAGCATCCGTGTCCTTAACGCACTTATAGTTGTAGTGTTATCATTTTATCCGAACCGTTTGATTAATTCATATTTAAAATTTTTAAATGTTCTCTCTTTTAACCATTCTCTGGTCTTTGAAGCCATTGCCAAACACGTCACTGTCCTTGTTACTCCAGTCTGATAGGAACTTAACAACGGGGAAGAGAAGTAAACCGCGGACCAATCTGGAAGACTCGTAACAAACTATTTAGGGCTAGGGTAGGGATGTGGAAAAAGTATCGATACTTTACTAATAGTGTTATTTTCTTTTCGATACTAGTATTTATTTACTCGATACTTTTTCCGATATTAGTACTCTCACTCAGGTATCGGATCGGTATAGAAAGAAACAACGTTTTTTTAATCTTCACTCTTGCTTGGATTAAATGTTTAACATGGTTAAAGAAGGGCACAATATAGATTGAAAAAATATATTATTAATCATATTTAGCTGTTAAATAACTTTCCATCAGCTACATTTTCATCGACGTTTTGAAAGCTGTTATGGTAAAACCGTTTAATATAACCATTATATAATATTATCTATCATACCTTCCAAGTTCCAACACATAACATAGACGCGATGGACCTATAGGTTGAGTTTGGTAGGAAGAAGAACAGTAGAAGTTATAACAATTTTAATATATTCAAATAATGTGAGCTGCAGCTGTCACTCTTGATAGCTATTATTAATACCTATAAAATAACACAAACAAAATAGTATTATTATTATTAGCACCGCGTCTTACTACCCGTTTGGGTTATACGCACTTACGCTAATGTGTAATGGTAGGGTGATTGTGAGATGAAATGGAGGACCTACAGTTTAACGTGGAATCCGAACCACGGTGGAGGCCTGGCATTCCTCACATTCACAAGTTGTGATTAATACACATCTTGTCAGAGGTGAAGGAAGGGTTTGGCAATCAGATAAATCTGTGCCGGGACCGAGGATTGAACCCCGGACCCTCAGCACAGAAGTCTGACACCTTACCCCTAGACCACCAGGTCACCAACAAAATAGTAAAAGATTATAAATATTGGTCGCAAAGAAATATATTTGAATTTTCTCTACTGTTCATCCAACCAAAATCAGGGTATAAATATACTATAATATGGTTAAATCATTATAATTTTCAGTGTTTTAATAAAAATGAAATTACAATAGTTATTATTACCATGCAAATGTTGGAATAATTATTACTTAATATAAAAAAATTCAACATTAAAAAAACTTCGATATCAATACTTACTGTTATCGATATTTTTCTTTCGATACCACATCCATAGGCTAGGGTGAGTCTAAAGTGAGAGCATCGACCCGTCGTGGAGCCGTGGTGGACCCAAGTTTCACTTGTATACGACATTATTTATTACATGTGGTATCACTGCATCTGACTACCCGTCCGGAGGATATGCGCATAATTATGTACTAAATATGCTAATGCGTTAGAGATTAAGAAGGCTCAGTTTAGAAAAAGCGCACCAGCATTTAGGGAGGGAGAGTGGAAAACCAATCTCAGTACACCAGACCAGGATTTAATATCCCATCTCCCCGTCATCGGGAGTAGTCTCTACTGCAAGAGTGACACCTCAGACCATTTGACCACCTAAGCGGGTCCCGGATCGTAAATAAATTTAAATTTCCTTTTAAGATATTTAATCGTCAGTCGAATGCGAATTTGATATTGGAAAAAAGTAACAAATATAAACGAGGAAGACAATACATTTGTTGGCATATTATAGGATATTTTTCGCTTTGATTTTGGAGAAACGCGTGATTCATTTAGGTCCTTGGCGGGTCTCAGCGCTCTACTAGACGGCCCCTCCAAGTCCCGGGGAAGTGGTGGCTCCACTAGACGGCCCCTCCAAGTCCCGGGGAAGTGGTGGCTCCACTAGACGGCCCCTCCAAGTCCCGGGAAGTGGTGGCTCCACTAGATGGTCCCTCTAAGTCCCAGGAAGTGATTGTTCCACTAGACGGTCCCTCAAAGTCCCAGGAAGTGATTGTTCCACTAGACGGTCCCTCAAAGTCCCAGGAAGTGATTGTTCCACTAGATGGTCCCTCCAAGTCCCAGGAAGTGGTTGCTTCACCAGATGGTCCCTCTAAGTCCCAGGAAGTGACGATGGCCGCTCCAAGACACGGACCATGTTGTTGTTGCTTATCCTGCTACAGTAGCTCCACGACTTATTTGGTGCTGACTGACAGCTCACAGCTGACTTCTGACACTCAACATCTAGGTATATACCTACATTTTGACTGTCAGAAGTTACAGCTGTTAAACACGTGTTTTTTGTAGATCATATGGTTCAACGTAGGGATTAATAATTTGGTCTGGTAACGTTTTAAAGCAGTCAGCTGTCAGCTGTGAACTGTCAGTCAGCACCAAATAAGTCATGCATAGGGTATACTTGAGATGACCGCTACGCTTATTGTTCCCGCCGATCTTTTCACATCAGGAGTTGTTTTTGTGTCTGAAGGAATGGTACTCCAGTGGCTCTGGAAGGATTCACTCGCTCGGTGGATCTTTCGGAGGCAGAGTGGTGTAAGTAACAATCTACTGCCTCGTGTTTTATGCGCCCTTAATTATGTTACGAGTGAACATATCTGACAACTAGAAAAAAGTTAGTTTATTTATTCATACGTCAATTGATGTGATCCGCAGCCTTCACTTTTGATAATTATCAATACGTATGAAATTACAATAATAATGTAGTAAAATGCTATCAATATTTACCAAAAAAATATACTATTGTATAGTATAAATATATATATTTTTACATCCACTATTGTTTCCAGCCTGTGGCCCGAGTAATTTTTTTTTATTCACGCCATATATTTTCCATTACCGGCTGGCTAGGCCTCTTGTGGCTTCATATGCTTTTTAACCTAACTTAAGACTAAGACAGACACAACACCCAGTCCCCGGTCGTTAATTCATCACTGTGAAAGGGTAAACCCACCAATGATACATTTTTTGGCCATGCCGGGAATCGAACCTGGGACCCTTAGGCCTTAGTTCAGTAGACAGACACGCTGCTGACTGATCAAAGGTGACCTGCAAGATTGTATTACTATACAAAGCTCTACCTTTTCTTACTGACTAAAGTATAATTTTGTATTTCATAAAATAATAATTTGTCGTGTCTGAGTCTCAGTACTAAGTGTAAACTTGTCTGAAAATGATTATTTTTGGATCCGGTACATGGTCCGTTCTTCCTCCCAGGACCAGTTCTCGGCCGTTACCCTT
This sequence comes from Timema bartmani, assembly GCA_902151455.1. NCBI lineage: Eukaryota > Metazoa > Arthropoda > Insecta > Phasmatodea > Timematidae > Timema > Timema bartmani. The sequence continues at coordinate 9,521 of CABFWB010003590.1, forward strand.
GCAGTGAATCCTGTACTTGGTCCGTTCTTCCTCCCAGGACCAGTTCTCAGCCGTTACCCTTGCGATGAATCCTGTACTTGGTCCGTTCTTCCTCCCAGGACCAGTTCTCGGCTGTTACCCTTGCAGTGAATCCTGTACTTGGTCCGTTCTTCCTCCCAAGACCAGTTCTCGGCCGTTACCCTTGCAGTGAATCCTGTACTTGGTCCGTTCTTCCTCCCAGGACCAGTTCTCGGCCGTTACCCTTGCAATCGATGTGAGCGCATTAAGCATTGATAGGCGCTGCTACACGGGGCAGATGGGGGCAGCTATTTTCATCCTCTCCTTCTGATTGGGGGTTTATCATGTCACTGTAGGGGGCGGTGAAAGAAACTTGATGGATGGATTGAATGGCGCACTCTCTCTATTCACCCTTCGCTTCAGACAGGCAAATGCTTCTTTCTTTCTTTCTCTCCCACTCTTTAGCTTCAACCCTCCTGTCCTTTTACTTGTATTTGTTTGTTTTCCCGCGTCGTTCTACCCGTCTCGTCTATTGCACATTAATAATTATGTTAATACCCGGTGGTTGCATGGTCTAAGGCGTCACCATCGCAATAAACTCGACTGCCAACTAATGAGAAGATCGGGTCTCATATCCCGGCCGGGTGTAGTGAAGGTGGTTTTTCATTTAAAAAAAATACTCTCCCTCCACAAAAATGTGGGTACAATTCCTCTCAAATTAAACCTTCCTCATCCCTAGCATATTAGCGTAATTAGTACATATGCGTATAGCCTGAACATATAGTGAGATGTGATGGTAAAATATGTTAATGGGCTAAGGATGAGGAGAGTGGAATTAAGAGAAAATGTACTTTCATTTGGGTAGAAATCCATTAAGGAAAAGACCCATCCTAACCATCGCCGACAAACCAAAACCAGACGAGACTGACATCTTTGTCTGTGTGACCCCCTGTGGCAGGGTTTTCTCTGTGTAATTGTATTAGTATACACTATCAACAGTACTGACTATAATCTAAGGAACCAAGAGGAGGGGATTGAATATGTTGGTACGAGTATCACAGCTCTCTGTGACTTGAACTATCAAACAAAAAAACAACAGAAGATCTAGATTTTTCTCAACCTGCTTATTTCTGTCTTTAAAAACTCATCACAACTTGTGAATGTGTGGAATGCCAGGCCTCCACCGTGGTTCGGATCCCACGTTAAACTGTAGGTCCTCCATTTCATCTCACAATCACCCTGCCAACACATTAGGATAAGTGTGTATAACCCGAACGGGTAGTAAGACGCGGGGATAATAATAATAATAATAGTAATTAATTATTATTTTTATTATTATTATTATTATTATTATTATTATTACTATAAATTTTTATTATTATAAATTTTTATTATTATTATAATTTATTATTATTATTATTTTAAAATTCTATGTCTGAGTCTCGAATCATGGAACTTAGGGTTACACGAAGTTTCTCCATCTTCTCCCCAGGAAACTTCTTGTTCATACCTCTGTAATTCGCCCACATCCTGTTTACTCAGATGAGACGTAAAAATTGTCACCTTACACTGAAGATATAAAACCCCCAATGCATCTTGTCATGAATCAAAGCCTGGTCTTGCATGTCAGAGTGCTGTTTGTCAGGCTTTACATTAGTTATAGGCCGAACGTTGGCAAAAAACTCTCAAAATTGTATATAAAATCCTGAATCAACATTAAACTAAGATTTCTTTCACTAATATTGTGTTTAAAATACCCAACGTGTCACAAGACCTATGATGGTGGTCACGCACATTAGGGCATCAAGCTTGTCTGGTCTGGTTCACATTAGGGCATCAAGCTCGTCTTGTCTGGTTCTTCATTGACTTGAAGGTTTGGATTCAAATTCCAGATGATTGTTCTGAGGGTTGTTTTTATTATATGATTTTCTACTGCCCTCACACCAAACTTTTTCTCAATAGAAGCAGATATCCCAGACGGGTAGTATTTCGCGGTGTTGGAAGTGCATAAGGATATAATTAGGAGCCTTGGACAAATGGCTGATTCTTTGTTGTCGACATGCATACTTTGGTAGACTTCCTTCCTGCCCGCAATTTTGATAAAAGTTATTTCCTGTCGCAACACATTCTGACGTCCAAGCTTATCACATTTACAGACACATGTGATGTGACTCAATGGTTGGTAGACTCGTCACACCCCGGTGACAAAGGCTACCAGAGTGTGCAGCTGGGGCTGTGATACTCTGACCGCAGCCAGACAAGATGTGTGCATCATTTAGAAACACTGGCTCATTTCCGACAGTTGGTGAAAATTTACTTCTGGAGTTAGTTGGTGTGTAACTGCTCACTGGTCAAAATATGGTTTGTAACAGTACTAGAGGGGGTGTGTAGTAATTGATTTAGTTGATGATAAACTACTTATTTCTCTCTTTTAAAGTTAGGATAAATGTGTCCAGGATGTGTGTATTGGTTGATCTTTTCTGTAAGAAGGGAAATGGATCTACTTTTATATTCTTTATGGTTTTTAATAACTGTAAAACTCCTCCTAATGCGGTAAAAACTAGCCCTTTATTTTATTCCAATGTCCAGATGCAAGTTACAGTGGGGGAAATTGCCTCCCCTTCCCCACCCCCAAGATTCTGAGGTTGTATAGATATTAGAAGTAGGCTAATCCCACCCAACACTAGCGCTCAAACAGTGCCCCCAACCAACAGAGAGTTATAGAATATAACTAATAAACTAATTAGGTCAAGTGTCCACCCACGAATTTGGATAAATTTGGAAGAAAAAAAAATTATGTTGTATCTTATTTTCAGGAGACAAGGAGTGCCTTGAAAAGCGTCTTTTGAGGCTTCAATTTAATACATTTTTCCGAGGGAGGATCCCAGTACCCGTCGCCTTACTAAGGGGTATTCCATACCCCCGTCCCCCACCTTCCGGAGAAAAATCCTGCGGGCGCACTTGAGTTACCAGGTGACACATCCTGCTGGGAGCTACAGAACCAGTATTAGTGTCAGAAGAATATGAAGGCATGTAGGTAGAAAGGTGTTATAATGTGTCTGTTGTTGTTTCAGTTGATGGGTAACATAAGGTCCAAGTGGAGAGATAGAGACATGCGCACAGACGCGCAGCCTCCAACACACCCAGGTGTCTAGTGTGAGACTGCTCTGTGACCGACCACTCACCAGGCGCATCATGGGTAACTGTTGCGGCAAGTCCACCCCGAACCCTATAGGTGAGACTTACCACTGTGTTGCTCTCATACAAGGAGACTGAGTAGATAGATTCTCACTTACATTTTGACAGTTAAAATTAATTGATTTGATCGCATATTCACTCGTGTTGGTATTTATTCAATAATATCTTTAATTTTTGTATGGTTGGATTTTGGCCCGTCGAAGCTGCACTTCAGTAGATGAGCATCATTTCACAATTAATTTCAATTAAAAGTTTATGAAACATATTTAAAAAACTGAAAGCCCACATCAGTACAATATAAAACTGTTAATTGTTAAAAAAGTGACATTGAAATACATCATCCCATCCCAAGGACATAATCATAATTACTTATTTATTTATGGTAGTGATGAGGGAGGGAGTTCTCCATGTGGTGATGCCAATGGGAGATGCAAGGAATTATTGCTTAACAGTGAATTCCTCTTGAAGTTTTAAAAACATAAATGTAGGTGTTGATTAATTAGCTACAGCTCAGTCACTGAGCAGTAACACAAAAATACATTGCTAAATACTTTCGGGAGGGACTTGCACCTAAAAACACCCCCTATCATTACAGCCCCACCCCACCCTTTTATATTACAGCGAGATTAAATATTTACTTATGGACCATATTTTTTTATAGCCTATTTTCTTTAAATATAAATGTTTTGTTTATTTTTTAATAAATAATAAACAATTTCAAGTGATATTTAAAATGACCAAGTTGTTTAGTAACCACTCAATCTCTCATCTGTTTTCCACACTTCTTATCTACTCTAGTCTCAAGTGATAAAAAAAATTGTTATCTTTTTAATATTAATATTTATTGTATTTCCAATAATGAAATCAACAGTTAGATAACAGCTAGTTCAATTATATTGTTTGTACCTCAGTTTGACAAAGTATTGGATCCAAATACATGTACATAGAAAGCTCCAAGCTCCTTCTTATGAGTTGTCCAATTGGTCAGCTCTCTTAAACACTTTGGCAAATATGCTGCAAACCACCGTTTTACAATCTTTCTTTGTGGTACAAAGTGTTTTGACGATGCTTTAACTAAACGACTTCCAGGGGAAACAATTTTGATAATGGTATGTATCAGAGCATAGTAAATGCCCATTATTTGAGAACTATCACATTTTATTCTGTTAATGTTCCCAGCCCTGTTATAAAAAAGAACTCGTTCACTACCTACGCATGTCTATTTGGCATGAATAATTGTGTGTTTTCCTTTGTGACTAATTCTTTCGGTTGTACATTTGTGCTACTTTAGGTTGAGTGCACTGTCTCATGTGAAATCATGTTTGTTTTATTTCCCATTGAGTTACTATATTGGCGCAAGCAGTACTAAAACTTAAAATACAGAACTCTAAAAATCTTCTTTACAATTTAGCATTCAATAAGTAACATAGAGCTACTGTCCAATTTTCATATGAAGAGCCTTTAAGAAAATACAAAGCTATTCTCATACTGTCAATATTGATAACAATTTACTGTGTTATTATTTATCTGTAGATGACATAACTTGATGTATTAATACATGAAAGCAGATCTAGTAACTATTCTAGCTCTCAGACAAAGGTTGCGACTATGAAAATTAGGCTGTACAAATAACAACCCAAATATAAATGATAATTCAAATCATTAACAGATATATAGTTGATGGTCTGTGTATAAAATAGATTGTAAACATTTTTTTGTTCAGCACCTACTGTATTGTTTCTAATATTTGTATGTGACTCACTATTTGTTGTTAAATCAGTCGAGCAATATGTTTGATAAAAGTTTTAGTTGATAGACTATATTTTTATTAAAGCTTAGAGCAAACTTGATTTGTTTTTAACATCTGCATGGATAACCTGATATATATTAAAATGTCAGTTCCTCGTTATATTCAAATGTTAACCTGTGCTTGTAACTTAAAACTGAGATACTTGGAATAAATAGTTACTCTGTTGGCTTGATTATGTTGGCTACACTGTAGTACTTCATCTACCAACTCTTTTTAGTTTAAATATTGCGCTAGCTAACAAGGCGTCACTCTCGCAATATACTGGACTGACGTTGATGGGGAGATAGGGGCTCACATCCCTGTCTTGGTTTTCCTTAAATGACTTCCTGCTCTCCCTCCATGTAAATGCGGATACATTTTCTCTAAATTAAAACTTCCTCATTCCTACCACAGTTGTGTGGATATGCATCTATCTCGAGCGTGTGGTAAGTTAAGTTAGTCTGTACTGCTGGTAGAGGATATCCAGGGATAACTGGGGTCCTCAAGGAAAGAGATTAGATTAGGACTATTAGTATCATGACTGAAGGTCCAGTATTTATATAGAATAGTAAATGTTCATTCAAAGTATCTCTGTTTCATCATGCCTCGTCATGTGAGGGGTGTAACCTTTTGACGCGTGTTTTGTGTGTTGTGTTTTGCCATGTCAGTGTACCACCACGGTTACAAAACGCACGATGGTTTGGAGGTGCCGACACATGTCAACGGGGGAGACCCTCGGTACACCGCCGACCCGAACCGCCCCTTGCGGGCACAGAGACAGGGTCCGGACATTATCCGCACCCCTGCTACCCCTTGTGAGTATGGCTTACACCTCCTTGTGTGCGCTTAGTGTGTCTTGGGGCTTGCCAGTGTGGTGGAGGAGGGGTGTCACCTTGTCGTAATGTCACTCACATAACTTCACTCAGTAACATAAACATCACACTCAATTAAGAGAGACGACTTTGTCATAAATGAATCAGCATTCGCCTAAACAGAGGATGTGAAACATATTGTGGTACAGCCACCCCATATACACCTGGCTATGGGTGTTCATGGGGATTCTTCCTTCTCTCTACAGGCTAGACAACTTCCTAAAACTGAAATTTTAATAAACAGATTTTAATAAACAGCATCATTAATTTAGTATTTTTTTACAGCAAACTGTTTAATAAAAACAATAAATATACTGTTAGTTTAGTTTTTTTAAAAAGAACATTTCTTGAAATAAATTGTACTACAACAGTGTGTGTGCAAAGAAATATATTGTTATAAAAGCACTAATTTAATATGAGAGCTGCAGCAAAACTAAAAGCATTCATTTTTTTGGCTACAATCTTTAACTTAAAAAATTGTTAGATATAATAATAAGTTGTTTGGCGTGGGCAGCCTCTTCTTGCCAATATTGACTTGCCTCTATTTAGCTTTTGAAGCTTCAGTCTCAATTTGGCTGTGTTTTTCCGACTATCCTTGTAGAAGTTATTTTTTACTAAATAGATGTCCCTAGCATACTACTCACTAATGACGTCGGGTGTAGTTTATTGTAATTAATTCTTATAAAAGTTATTTTTTACCTAATGGATGTCTCTAACCAAACAGATCACAAATAACAAACTCGACATTTTTAATACAGAATTTTCTAAAAAAAAACCCATTAGGATTAAATTACACATTTTACTAAAAGTCTGGAGTAGTTCACTGTCGTGGTTCCCCAAAATTCCAACACTTGTTGCTCAGTCAAAGGAGTGTCTGTGTACAGGACTAATGTAGTGCTGTGTGATCATCTTGATTTGTGGTTGGTGTGTATTATTGTTGTTGGCACTGTCTCTTGTTTATCAACAACCCTTGTGGTTGCTTCCAGCTCCCTTGAGCCCCCAGAGGGGTCATATCGTGGTGGCTGTGTACAACTTCCAGGCCAGGGAAGCCACGGATGTATCCTTCTCGAAGGGAGACAGGATGGAGGTCCTGGATGACAGGTAACATGACGACTGTCAGGTTGTACACTCTCACGGTATATTTTCTGGTATTGATGAGCTAGTTCTCATCAGAGACGTAGAATCTTAGGAAATTAATTATTTTAGGTAAGGTTCTTCTAGAAAGTAGTCATAATATGTCAACGTTATCTTAATATAAGCTGCATCAGTGATTGAATGGTCACTTTGGTGTTGGACTGGATTGCCGATGACAGGAGATCAGGTTCACATCCCTGTCTGGTTTAATGAAGGGGGTTTCAAGTTAAGTTCACATATGTAATTTTTCCAATTTTTATAACAAAAAACATTTTTGACCAAAACAAATCAAATATTGCTTCAGTAGATATGTTTGATGTTATACACACGGTAACATCAACAATTATTCTTGAATGTCTGTCATGAGCGTAGGGAACTTGAACAAAACAAGTACATTTTCTCTTAATTCAAAAAGTTTTATATTCTTTAAATTGAAAAATGACACCTGGACACGAGAATCGAACCCAGAACCTTTGACTTGAGCGCCAATGCTCTTACCACTGAGCTATCCAAGAGTCACTCATATTTTAAGGCAGAGTCTATGATGGATGTTTGGAAATTGTTGGCTACATATTCAGCTACCTACATTTCTGCACGTCCATCACAGATGCTGCCTTAAAATATAAGTGAAGGATGACCTTGAGCATGTGAAAACTCCTGGATAGCTCAGTGGTTCAGTTAATTCCTGTGTCCAGGTGTCATTTTTCAATCTAAAGAATATGAAATTTGGGTGCGGCTATAATCGTACATTACTATAATAGCTTGGCTATATAATACATTATTAAAAGGTTTTGATCAAATCATGCGATGGTCAAGACAAGTATTCAAGAATTGTTGAGCTAACCATGTGTGTAAAACTAAACAGATAATGTTTGATTCATTTCATACACACATTTTTTTTTATATAAAAACTGCAAAAATCCTGACCTAATCCTTTTCGTTCCCCTCCCCCTATTGCTACAACTACTACCAAAGAGTCTTAACCCCAAACTTTCTCTCTTTAAGAAGAGCCTCCTTTCCCACCATCTCAATTTAAAATAGTGCTAAACAAAATTATCTGTTTATTTCAGTGAGACGGACTGGTGGAAAGTGCGTCATCTGCACACTGGGGCAGAGGGGCTGATACCTTGGAACTTTGTAGCTGAGGAGAAGTCTGTGGAGAGCGAAGAGTGAGTCTAGATATGTTTATTTAATACTGCACCGCGCTCTACTGGTTTAAATATAGGTCTTTATAATAGTAAGGTATTAGACTTGGCTAGTATATGCATTCAGTAAAATGTCTGGAGAATGTTATAATATGTAATTAAATAAATATGATAGAATTGTAGAAAATGAAGTGCAAATAAAAGTAATAACACTTACACATTTCAATGTCACATGGAATCTTCCATTGGAATTTAAAACATGTGTTTCAGAAACTACAGATTTGTGACAGTTTTACAATGATGTTAATGAATCTACAGTTGAAAATATTTTAAAAGCTGATAATTCCCCTTTTTCTTGAATGTGAATCTTAGAAAAGAATAAGATATTGGTTTGTACTTTTTCCTTATTTTATTTTAATCAAGTGGTAAATTAATGGTCCGAATTAGGGTTCTTGGGTCTGTCTTATGATGGTGTTAGACTAAACCGCTAGTGAGCATCATAACATCTCAGGGGGGGGGGAACGAAATTTAAAAAAATATTTGTATATTTTGCACTTTTTAATCTGAAATTTTTTTCTAATATTTGAATCTCATGTATATTGAAATGCAATTGTTTTATCAGCTCCTTAAATTTATATAATAAAATAAATATGCAATTATATTCCTAATTTAATAATATTGATATTATTTTAGCTGCAACCTTGACATTAAATAAATAATTAATTGATATTTCTTGATTGATTTTAATTTAACGATGATATAATAAATCACACTCCCATACTCGCGAATATGAGGCAGGACAAGGTAATGACTAGATAAACTCCGAGTTGTACGATCCTCAAGATGGGTCTGTACAATATACTCAAAAGCTCAGTGTTTGCAGGGGCCATTCTTTATATGAATGTTTATTCTTCTTGCCAGGTTTCGTAGTTGTTGAAGCTAGCGCTGGTATAATCCTGGAATCTCTTGGTATTACTAATTTAGTTGTTTGTCAGCTGGTTCTTTACTAAAGTGACCCGGAAGGAAGCGGAGAAGCTGCTCCTCCAAGAAGAGAACCCTCGCGGGACATTTCTGGTGCGCCACAGCGAGCACAATCGTCATGGTTTCTCTTTGAGCCTCAAGGACTGGGACGAGACGAGAAACTATCATGTCAAGCACTACAAGATCAAACCGCTGGACAATGGCGGGTACTACATTGCTACCAACCAGACCTTCCCCACTCTACAGGCCCTGGTGCAGGCTTACACGAGTAAGTTACAAAAGGACAATGTAAGCTTAGGTAAGGGGAGGAGGGGAAGGGGGAAATGCCAGGAATTTATTTGGTCATCTTCTTTAAAATACTGTTTTTTAGTAGTTTCATCACACTACCAATTTAGACTACGCATATGTATTAACTATGTCAATGGAGTATGGATGAGGGAGGTAGGGCTTAGAGGAGATGTACCCACATATGCATGGAGAAGAAGGGGAAACCCTTAAGAAAAATCCACTCTCGGTACACCCAACAAGGATTCGAACCCTGTCATTGTTTGTACAATTTATTATGTAATGCCTTGGATCGTTCGACAATTGAAACAGGTTTTAATCTTTGTTATGTCTTCTTCTTCCTGAAACATTAGTTTGAGTATCAACAGTATATTAACAGCCTCTTCATTCCAAATGATTATGTTTTAATCATGAGTTACATAACTTCACATTAGTCAATTTTACTAAAATTACATTTTATTTTTCCATACTGTCTTAAAAAAATTGGAGTTATTTCCAAAACACCTGGAATATGCAGGGAGTTGTGTAGTAAGAAAATAGTGGCAGCCTTGCGGCTCGAGTATTAGAATCACCACATGAAGTCGCTCTAGTCCTGTAAAATGATTGGATGTTTGTCCAGAAAATGCTCTGGGACTGTGCCATGTTCTGGGCCGGCCGTGTCCCAAACAGAAGCCGATGATTTGGGACCTGACCTCCATCATGAGGGACCATTGGGAGATTGAGCGGACCGAGATTGAGCTCCTCAGGAAGCTGGGTCACGGGAACTTTGGCGAGGTTTGGTATGGTGAGTGTCGTCACTCAGTCTAGTGGCCCCTTACTACCCAATCAAGTGTTCATTTATTTTTATTTATAACACAGCATGGATAGAACTGACAAATATATAAAGTGTGTTTCTTTTCAGTTATACATTTTCTTATTAAAATAATTTATTTGAATTAGTGCCTTTTGGCTTGGAAATGTATAATAACAGTATAGAAACATTGTCTTACTATACAAAACAATTTATTTATTATATAGATGGAGGGTATTCAATGATAAATTTATAAACTAGCATATTTTATAAGCTCACAACTTACACACTAACTTAATTCTATAAGAGACGCACAAGTCAATCCTGCATTAATTCATTATTGTGATGGGAGATGCCACATTATCTCCAATGATACATTTTTATACCTTGCCGGGAACCGAATTTGATACCCTTAGCTCAATAAGTAGACAGACTATCAGCTAAGAAAGATATCCAATAAAATGATTCATAAGTCAATTAATTTTTCATAGCTAGTGTTAACATTCTTTTTTATAAAAGATTCATTGTAACATTCATTCATACATTCAGTTAAGTGTTAAATTACTGGTCTGGTGCCTGGTTGTTGAACTTAAACTATAATTCTGTTGGCTCTGAATCACCAATAAGCAATGTATTAAAGATTTAAAGCAAATTTCACTATTGAAATTAAAAAAAGGCTTTCTTTAAGGGTTTGATTCTCGAATACAAAATTTTCTTAAATCCTCATATCTTTAAGGGTTTGAGGGTCCCTTCCATATTTAAAAAAAAGCCATATTATGTTCACTCCTCTTGTATGTTTTATCCACCTTTCCTGTACCTTCTTCCAAAAATAATATGAAATCAAGTCAAATAATGGATCTATGCTAAGTTACGAAGCGTGCCGGGAAAGTAAAAATATAATTACCATAGCATTTACAAATGTTTTTAACTAAACTTATAGGTACTGAAAATTACCTATATATGGATAAGTTTACTTTTCCACATATTCACTGCCATTCTCCAAACACTTACTAAGCCTTGAAACCAACTTCTATATCCCCAAGTCATAAAAGTCTGCCGCCTGTCCTTTAAACCATGTTATGACTTTTTCTTTAACCTCATCGTATCATCTTTGAGTTTTTTCCACCCAAATGTTTCTTCAAGTGAAGAAACAAGTGGTAATCGCTAGGCATGAGGTCTGGACTGTAGGGCGGGTGATCCAAAACATCCCATTTGAAACTGTCAAGCAACTCAGTGGTGGCACGCGCAGTGTGGACCCGACCGTTATCTTGGAGCAGGCTGATGCCATCAGTCAACACCCCCCTCATTTGTTCTGAATGGCCCTTCGAAGCCATCTCAAGGTTTCACAATATGCATTGGCATTAATTGTTGTGCCAGAAGGCATAAAGTCAACCAGGAAAAGGCCTCTTCTGTCCCAGAAAATTGCGGCCATGATTTGTTTTTTGCAGAAGTGAACTTTTTTTTTTTTTTTTTTTTTTTTTT